>JANJGK010009272.1:10000-22442 GCA_039081455.1 Macrobrachium rosenbergii
GAACTTAATTAAAATATTATTCATTTCTGTCGGCCATAAACGCCATCGTGGTATCTTTAACTGCAACTGACATTTTTTATTTCTCTGCACTCAATTTAAATACAATGAACAGTGTATCGTACATATTTATCTTCCGATAAAGGATCAGTATGCCAAGATTATTTTACTAGGATGTTGTAATATATTAGTTTTGCAGTTTGATTGATTGTTTTTTGTTATTCATTGATGGAATATGATAAATAGGACTCATAATTTATGGCCGTAATGGGTTCTCTCATATGTAATTATATAAATATATATGTATATATTCATATACTGTATATATATAAAATGTGTGTATTTATATAAATGTATGTATTTATATATAAATATATTATATATATATATATATATATATAATTTATATATTATATAAATATATTTATATATTTATATATATATATATATATATATATATATATATATATATATATATATATATATTGGATTGATGAGAGATTCGAAACACGGGTGCAGTCGGCACTTGTCAGCTATAGAAGACGCTAGGGATGAAGACAGGAATACAAATGTGTTCGTCAAAAATTGATTGCGACTACTCATGAAAAACTGGAATGTATGAGGTGACGGCTGATTCACCTCAGTGGAAATAAGTTGATAACGAATGAAGGAAAATAGTTGGAGGAAACAGGTGAAATCGATGATTATGGGAGAGACTTGTACGGCTGAGAAATATGGAAACGCTCAGAACTGGGAAATAAAATAGCACTGGTTTAAATAGTGGTCATTATGGTTTGCAGATGGTTCAGTCCTGTGAAGAGAATGAGAGGACTGCAGATTAATGGCCAGTTGAACTTCAAGCCAACGGCCCCTGTGGGCCTGTTCCATATGAATAGGTTTCATCTTCTGAATAATAATAATAATAATAATAATAATAATAATAATAATAATAATAATAATAATAATAATAATAATAATAATAATAATAATGTTGAAAAGGGGGAGAAGAAGGAGATTAAAAACTTTCCTCAGTGTTTTTTTCTCTCTCTCAGTTAATGAGTTTGTGATAGATGGAAGAAAGGGAGATTGTTTTGCAAGACAAAGGTGAATTACACAGTACATTTGTAGGAATCAATACGATGCTGATGAACCTCTTGTGAAGGTATAAGAAGCGATTCATAATGCGTAAGATATCTGCCTAAGGCGTTCATCCATGATTTCAACTAAAGGACACCTATAAATGAACTAGGATGTCTCTATAGACCACAAACCCATTAACAGAGAGAGAGGAAAAGAACTCTGAGGAAAGTGAGGAGCTACGGAGGAGCAAAAACTTGTCAGTTCCTCAGTAAAGCCGTCAGTGCACCTCATGCGTGGTGCACTGTAGGCATTACTTACGGTTCTCTGCAAGCGTCCCTTCGCCCCCTAGCTGCAACCCCTTTCATTCCTTTTACTGTACCTCCGTTCCTATTCTCTTCCTTCCATCTGACTTTCCATCCTCTCCTAACAATTGTCTCAGAGTGCAACTGCGAGGTTTTCCTCTTGTTACACCTGTCAAACCTTCTTACTGTCAATTTCCCTTTCACCGCTGAATGCCCTCATAGGTCCCACCGCTTGTCCTTTGGCCTAAATTCTATAAATTTTATAATCTTAATCTACCCAGACTTACTGGGATGAGAACTATGAGAAGAGAGGCTAGAGACGAGTGGAGATTTGTGGAAGAGAAAGCACAGGAAAGACGAGAGTGGCGGAATTTCACAGAGGTCCTTTGAGTCACTTGGCACTGGAGGAGAGCGAACCAGTTCATTATTCTACACTTTTTAGTGACCATAATACTTTTAACTATTGTCTTAGTCCCGAAACAAGGCATTGGTTTAAACTGGTGATCTGAAATTGTTTTGATACTCCATTCTTTTTCAGTTTTCTGTAAAAGAAGACTATTGAGATGGCTATTTTTCTGTCCGTCCGCACTTTTTCTGTCCGGCCCCAGATCTCAAAAACTACTGAGGCTAGAGGGCTTCAAATTGGTATGTTGATCATCCACCCTCCAATCATCAAGCATACCAAATTGCAGCCCTCTAGCCTTATTAGTTTTTATTTTATTTAAGGTTAAATTTAGCCACGATCGTGCGTCTGGCACCGCTATAGGTGCCACCAACATAGGCCACCACCGAGCCATGTCTGAGAGTTTCATACATCATTATATGCTGTACAGAAAACTGAATTGCGCTGGAGAAACTTCGGCGCATTTACTTCTTGTTTTATAATGATTCCGTAATTTCATTTGATTCTTTACTGAAATTTGTATCTTTCTTAGGTAAGACAATACCGACGGAGATTGATTTTAACTGAATATTATGTCTCTTTTCAGGTAAGATAATGACACCGTGTACCGACCGAGATTGATTGAGTGACCGATTCTTTTGACTATGTTGCACCATGCACCCGTAAGTCAAATTCTCTCATTGTCCTATTCGGTATGCTTGTATTTCCTTTCCCTCTAATATCTACCGTCATCTTGATGTCCAGATTGCTGGCTATCATTCTAACGTTCACAGATTTAATGAGTACCTAAACCCTCTGATTGCACGTTGCACGGGACGTTGATGTATAGCTGGGCGAGAGAAAAGTAGCTAGTTTGGTGTATTCAATCAAGTTACATTGAGTTTGGCCGTAATTCGGGTTTATTACAGTAAAATGTATATGCTAGTATCTATCAGTTTTTAATGTATTGTTTCCTGAAATGCTGTGTTTACCTAGTGTTTTGAAGTCTCTTCCTTCGTTTTAGATTTCTGAAGAGAAAACTATTGTGCCGGCGTTGTCTGTCCGTCCGCACTTTTTCTGTCCGCCCCCGGATCTTAAAAACTACCGAGGCTAGAGGGCTGCAAAATGGTATGTTGATCATCCACCCTCCAGTCATCAAACATACTTAATTGCAGCCCTCTAGCCTCAGTAGTTATTTTATATTATTTATGGTTAAAGTTTGCCATAATCGTGCTTCTGGCAACCATATAGGATGGGCCACCACCGGGCTTTGGTTAAAGATTCGTGGGCCGCGGCTCATACAGCGGTATACCTAGACCATGGACCGAAAGATAAATCTATTTTCGGTGGCCTTGATTATACGCTGTTTTGGCTGTACAGAAAACTCGATTGCGTCGAGGAAACTTCGACTCATTTTTTACTTGTCTGTACTTTTCTTTAAAGAAACTGTATATATAATATTAGAAGTCATCATACTTCGCATCACCTTTAAATGAATTACCATGAACACGTATTTTTTTCTGTCTGCTTTATGCAATTATTCATCAGAAACTTACCAAAAATCACTCCTCTCCCCGCATAAGCACACCCACCAATTTCAGTCTTGACGAGTTTTTTTTATTTTTTTTTGAATTATCGCCTTATCTTTCCCGGTGCGTCTCGAGGGCTCCGTTGCCGAGTTGTCGCGCCTGTAAACGTGTCTTCGCTTTCATTGTCTTTGTCTTTCGCCGTCCCCGCCACGACCGTTGTCGTTGTTTGGCTGTTGTTGTTTGTCTGTTGCTGTTGTTTGGCTGTTGTTTCTGTCGGTGCCTTCAGCGTCGCCGAGCCCGTGTGGCGGTATGGAAAAATGTCATCACGTCCGCTGGCTGACGCCGGAGGGGGTGAGCGCTGTAAAAATGTCATCATGAAATGCAGCATTCAGAAATGCCGTCTGGCTCTCTCTCTCTCTCTCTCTCTCTCTCTCTCTCTCTCTCTCTCTCTCTCTCTCTCTCTCTCTCGATCCCGAAGAATAAGCAGCGGACTGTTTTGATCAGATCGTTTAACGGCGTCTCTCTTCGGGGCTGTCGTTGGCGTTGTCTCCTGCCCCCGATTGAAACTTCAACGCCGCTGGAGGCCAATTTTTGTTTGCTTGTTGGGATTGCAGCTCGTAAACAGATTACAGTGAGCAGCTAGCTGTAAGGCTGCGGAGATGCTTGCAGAAGGATGATGTATATATAATATATATACTATATATATATATATATATATATATATATATATATATATATATATATATATATGTATGTATGTATAAATGTATACAGTATTTACAAGTATATGTATATATATTTATATATATGCATATATATATATTATGTATATATATATATATATATATATATATATATATATATATATATATATATATATATATATATATATATATATATATTCTTCTGTTTCTCGGGTAGCAATTTGAAATGGGATTACAACCCCATACCCATCTCCGAACTGGGTACCATTAACTCAATGCTTCAGTCAGCAAGGGCACGAGGGGAATTTAATGGAGCGTGCCTGTATTGCCCATATTATTGTGCTCTTACCGTCAAAAATGACAGTGATCCTCAGGATGGTCCAGGCGTGGAGTCCCGAAATTAGGAGCTCGAACAAAGCTGGTGTGGTCATTTTGTTTAGTTTTTAATTCAGAGGCCTGTGGTTAGAGACGCCGACATTGGGCAGGACTACGCCAGGAGACTATCGTTGTAACTCACAAAATTTTATGGGTACACGTTGTATTATATATATGCTGTATGTATATATATGTGTATATAATATATATATTATATATTATACATACATATATATATGCATATATCTACATATATATATTTGTATTTATACACACTATATAATATATATATATATATATATATATATATAAACACATATATATGAATAAATAAACAGATAAATGTGTGTAAGATCTGTGTACATACCGTATAAAATGCATAAACACATATCCGATAACACATAAAATTTTGTCGTCACTGAATGCATTTTTTTTTTACATATTCATGAATTCGTAGCCTATTCACGATAGCGCCTCTTTTGTTCGTGATTAATATTCCATTGTTGTCATCTTCGTTAAGCCGAGAGGAACAATGAGACAGACACGCGGAGTCCCATTCACCACCGAGCTGGAATATAGCTGTATACCCCGGCTGGTTCCTATACAACACGTTTTCCGTCACCCGATCACGACTCACCTGTAAAACTTCTTACGTATGGCAGTCCTGAACGCCGCGGTAAGCGAAAAACAGTGTTTGGTCGTTAATAGGTGTGTAATAGTGAGACGAGGTATGCGGAGATCGCCTCGCGTCCAAATGCCCCTTCAAGCCCCCCCCCACCCCCCCCCCACCCGTCCAACCATCTCTCTCTCTCTCTCTCTCTCTCTCTCTCTCTCTCTCTCTCATAGACAAAGCAACTTGTGAGCAGGAATGTCCGCTGGGTGTGTGTTTGTACGTTTTGTTTGGCTGACCTGTCGTGTTGTATGTTCTTAGTCTCCTCTTCGCTGCCGGTCATGGTTGAAGTCCATTATCCGCACGTTGGTCTTTCTATTTTTATGATCGTCGTCGTCTGTTATTATTCAGAAGGAGCGATGATTCGCTTGGAACGAGTCAACTGATAAATTTACTTTTCTTTATGGAAATGAATGATTTAGGGCAGGCGGATGTTCCGCGTCTTTTCGAGCGAATTCTGTATGAGAGAGGGAAGAGATCCCCTCGCTAAGAGAGAGAAAAAAAGATCCTTTTAATGACGCTAAGCATCGGGAGACTGGACGCTTCCCATATTGCTCAGTTTGGTCTGGGTGTAACATCTGAATTCGAATACGCTATTAGATCTCGTTAAAGTGTTTCGAACTTATCTCATTCTGAATTGTCTCTTTTGGTTCATCTTTACGATTTTCGGACTTTGACTTTGGAGGAACTTGTCATTCTTGATATAGTTAATTTATTAAAAAACACTCTCAATCCCGTGTCAGCCAAGTTTGTTTTCAGTACGTCTCTATGTAGATTCATTGATATCTAGCTTTTTATCTAACACTGTGTTTCCCATTTCAAGTGGCGTTCCTCAGGTACATGTCGGTCACCTGCTGTATTCTGCTTCATTAATAAGCTCTCCAGTCTAAATCTTCTCTGTTCGTACTACCATCGAGGATTCAATCCTCCATATTTTTCTATAAAAGAAAACTATTGAGATGGCTTTGTCTGTCCGCACTGTTTCTCTCCGCCCTCAGATCTTAAAAACTACTGAGGCTAGCGGGCTGCAAATTGGTATGTTGATCATCCACCCTGCAATCATCAAACATACCAAATTGCAGCCCTCTAGCCTCCTCAGTAGTTTTTATTGTATATAAGGTTAAAGTTAGCCATGATCGTGCGTCTGGCACTGCTATAGGTGCCAACAACACAGGCCACCACCACCGGGCCGTGGCTGAAGGTTTCATGGGTCGCGGTTGGGAGTTTCATGGGCCTTGGCTGAGTTTCATACAGCATTATACGCTGTACTGAAAACTCGACCGCCGAAGAAACTTCGGCGCATTTTTTTACTGTTTTATTTTGTTCCCACCTGATCTCAAGATACTCTCACTTTACATTTCGACTTGTTTCTTGGGAACATATCTTAATGGTTTCTTGGGAACATATCTTAATGGTTTCTTGGGAACATATCTTAATGGGGACCCTTTATCCGAGTCATGCGCATTACTCCAGTGACCCAGTCTTCCTTTTTCCGTCTCATCTCCTAATATATCCTGCGGGTGTCTCATGAAAATGTGATTGAACCTTTCGGCATTATAATAAAAAAATTCGGATCTTTACTGTATAGTGACCCCAACAAAGTTCGGGGGTCGTTATCTAGGACTAATATTTCTTGGGGGTCATTATCTTTGTGATATTTACAGTTTCTTGTTTATGTTTTTACGGTCATCCCCAACGGGCTTGTACTAAACACGCCGCAAAGGTTCCGGTAACTTAAAACCTGTCTAAGTAGGTAGATTGTTTTCTTCGTTCAGTTTCCAAAACTTTTACGTAAGCCGTCCACCATCTTTTGCTTCAAGTGCTGCTGTCCTTCTTCTCCTCTATAGGGTTGAATCTAAAGCGGTTCGTTTGATGAATTGCTCCACCCTCACGTCTCTTGGTCCTCTTTCTCTTTCTTGTTTCTACGCGGACGATTTCGGGCACTGCGCTTCGAAGGGGGTTAGTGGAGTCAGTGCGCCTTATGCGGTGCACTGCAGGCATTACGTAAGGGTCTTTGCAGCGTCCCTTCGGCCCCTAGATGGAATCCCTTGTATTTCTTTTACTATACCTCCGTACATAATATATTTCTTCCATGTTACTTCCCACCCCCTCTGACAGTTGTTTCATAGTGCAACTGGGAGGTTTTCCGTCTGTTGCACCTTGAAAAACTTTTTGCTGTCAATTTCCATTTAAGCGCAGGTTTGTGACCACACACCCCCTCCCTCTCAACCCTCCACCCCCAACCACCAAAAACGAAAAATTTCTTTTCTGTTCAGAAAAACATATGACTATTTTAGTGTCCACATTCGTATAGTTGAATTCTAGAGCACCTGTTTCAGGGAGTTTCAGTCTGTCCAATTGTTTATTGATTGTAGGAAGGGATTTGGAATTGGAATAAAAAATTTAGGCCCAAAGCCAAGCGCTGAGACCTATCTACTCATTCAGCGCCGAAAATAATGTTGGAACAATTGTTAGGAAAAGGTGGAAAGTAAGATGGATAAAAGGGAATATGGACGGAGGTAGAGTAAAAGGAATGACAAGGGTTGCAGCTAGGGGCCAAAGGGACGCTGCAAAGAACCTTGAGGAATACCTACAGTGCACCGTGTGAGGTGCACTGACGGCACTAACCCCCCTACGGCGCAGGAATGGCTTTGCACGTCTTGTTATCCTTGAAAATAAGCGTGGAGTTATCGAAAGTGCTTCATCAGTTCCACAAGGTTGTCTGATTACTGTTGTTATTCATGTTGCTGTCGTTGTTTTTATTAAGAATCCGCTCTGTGTTCAGTTGTTTTTGCAACTCTGAATCCTGTTTCTCTTTGAACTTCGACCTTGAATATCTTCAACAATTTCTGAGATGTAGCTTTGAAATTGGCAATTCTGTAGACTGGTGGGGGGGGGGGGAGATTCAAATGTTCCCTTAACGCCCACCTGTGTTACTGTAGCTCCGTCTCATGGGGAAAAAATTACTATTGGCTAAAGAGCTGTCAAGTCTTTTTTCCGTCTCTCCAGTAGTTTCATTTTGTGAATATTGTAATCGTCATAAACTGCAAATCTGATTTCGTCTCTTGATTGCAACCGTGAATTACTTCGGCAGTGTCATGGATAGACCTTGTAAACTGGTGATGTGATTGGCCCACGTTGGTGGATCGCAAGTTCCAAAGTGCCGATTTTGTCACCGTCGCTCCTGGCTTATAAAAGTCACACGTCCGGTAAAGCAAAGAAGGAATTGATTTCAGTTCTTTGTCATTGTAACTCGAGCTAAGCTGTAGGGCAGCCAGAGCAAAAGATTTCTATCAGTTTAATAGGTTATGTGCTATGAATATTTTGAGAGTAATCTGCAACATCTGGTTTCTTTCGATTTTAACCTGGAATATTTCACAGTTCGATGGTACAGTTTGGAAATTTTTTTTTCTTGAAGTTTTTATTCAGTTAATTATTTATAGAAGATTACAACAGATCTTGAACTACATACAAGTACACTTAGAATACATTGCTTTTAATCTGACAAAAATTCTATGTGAAATGCTTAAACATTTTATTTTTAAAATGATTTTGACATCTCTCTGGTTGCTTTTATTTTGTTTATATTCAAACGTTCTTGCACATTTCTATCTTTAAATAACCATATATTTACAATATAACTTGACAAAGTTACATTTGCTGTGCTCCTTTGTTTCCTCGATGCCTCTGGGAAATCAAAATACATAATTCTAATGAAATTACAGTTCAGAAAACTGCAAAAATGCTTCAAAACTCCCCTCAACCACACTATTGTGTTTGCAGTTTTCTTACAGAGATATACCAAATGGATATTTGATTCCTCAGCATCACAAAACTGGCAATGAGAATCTTGAGTTATTTTCATTTCTTATATTTCATATATATATATATATATATATATATATATATATATATATATATATATATATATATATATATATATATATATATATGGTTCAGGTATTACGCTGTTTGCGATTAAAAGGAACAATTTAGTCACAAATATAATCAAGAACACGTTAGAAAACAAAGACATCCCAAGATTTACTTGAAGGTGGTAGGGTAATATTTTATTGAATAACAATACATAGAAAATATTTCTGAACAAGCTCGCCAAAAATCAACTACCGGATAAAGATAGAGTAAAAAAATTAATATATGACTTACTGGCTCCTTGTTTAATGATTTTTTTTCTTTTTTTTTTTTCTTTTTTCAAGTTTTCGGGGAATTGCGCTGCTTTCACATTTGTCGCGCTTGGAAACTTCCGTTGCCCCATCATGGTATTGTTGAATGTGTATCATGGCCATTGTGGAAGAAGTTATTACTCTTGAAATATTCGTAAATATCAAACTACTAATTATTTATATATATATATATATATATATATATATATATATATATATATATATATATATATTATATATATATATATATAAAATCAGTAGTTTGACAATTGCGAATACTTCAAGAGTAATAACTTATATATACAGTTATATATATATATATATATATATATATATATATATATATATATATAATCAGGTCAGTAGTTTGACAATTACGAATATTTCAAGAGTAATAACTTCTTCCACAATGGCCATGGTACACATTCAACAGTATCATGGTGGGGGGCAACGGAAGTTTCCAAGCACGACAAATGTGAAAGCAGCGCAGTTCCCCGAAAACTTGAAAAAAAGAAAAAAGAAAAAAAAACCATTAAACACGGAGCTAATAGTCGTAAATTAATTTTTTACTCTGTCTTTATCCCGCTAGTTGGTCCGGAAATATTTTCTATATACTGTTATTCAATAAAATATTATCCTACCACCGTCAAGTATATCTTGTAAGATGTCTTGTTTTCTAGCGTGTTCTTGATTATATTTGTGACAAAATTGTTCCCTTTAATCGCAAACGGCGGAATACTTGGACCATCGACGGTTGGTCTCTCGTTTGCCACTTTTTCATAAGTTCTATTTTAATAGAGATCTTTGATATTCACGATTAATCCCTGATCCCCTTCTCCTGCCGAGAGCAAAACCAGATTCGCTGAACAGCAAAAGCACCAATATGCAGTCAATGTTTTGCCTCGCTGTAGAACTTCTCCAAAGTTCCAGAGGTCCTGTGGAACAGTCTCCCAGAGGATGTCGTGCAGTTGGAACTTCAAAAGTTCAAGCGAAGATGCAATGCATTACTATCCTAATGCTATTCTCCTTGCATTTTAATACATTTTTATCTATATATTATTTTATAAATTATTTTTTTTTAATAAGTGAGATCTCTTCTTTTTGTATTTCCCTTTACCTTCTCTTACTTCCTAATGACACCATATTCTTTGGAAGCTTGAATTTCAAGTCAGTGGCCCCTTTGGTGGGCTTGTTCCGTATGAATAGGGTTCTTCATCTTCTGAATACAACACTAATAATAGTATACTCTGCATCGACCTCTGCAATTTTTTTTAACAAAACTGATTCGCCCTCATACTACAATTTCGTAAGCAGCGTATTTCATAGTTGAAGGCAAAATGGAAATAGCCGATTAAAAAGCTTTCCTAGTATGCACTGCGTTGAGCACTGGGTCCCCGTTCCGTTAGCCTTATCACAACAGAACCGTCGGAAGAGTGACACTCAGTCAGACAGACGGGTGGTATGCATGTTGCGTGGGTGTTGCACGTTTGAGTCCAAAGAGAACTGGTTATAGAGAGAGAGAGAGAGAGAGAGAGAGAGAGAGAGAGCGAGAGCGAGTTTCCCAGCAATCAAACGAGGAAGTGTGACAATTGGTCCAAATGGGAAATGAAATAAGGTGACAAAAACTCGAATAACTGGAAGTGAATGAACTTAACAGATAGTTAAACCGCCGGAGGACCCCTCGATAATTTCGCCAAATTTGAATTAATATTTCCCTTTCACGCAACCCCTCAGCACGCAGTGACTGGCCGCATACTTCGTTATTATCTTCGCAAAAGGGCCCCTTTGTGCTGGCATGGCTGAGCAACACTTAATACGCGCGCTGAAACATTGTGGTGTTTGTGTAAATCCTGTTGATGTATTGGCCACTTTTAAAGTACGCGGAGGTGGACAGCTTCATCCCGAAATGATTGCAAACCGGAAGGGTAGTATGCGCTCCCAAGCTAACCCTTTCAAGGGCAAAAGGCGGCGAGATTATATATATATATATATATATATATATATATATATATATATATATATATATATATATATATATATATATATATATATATATATATATATATATATATATCTCATTCGCTTGCTGTTATACAGTGATCGTATTAACCGAACGCATGATAAACAAGTTTTAGTAAATATTTTATTCATGGAATTTTCGTGACTTTAATTTGAGATAATTCAGCTCCATTAAGTATCTTATAGACCTTGATTTACAGTCTCTATATGGCTGTTCCCCCAATAAACACCTCGACACCTGCGGGTAACGTTGTCCGATTTCAAGCTCGAGTCTCCGGCTTCGGCAATGTTTTATAACATTCCATCTTTAAAAGATGATATTGCGTGCTTCCATGGGGTATGTGTCTAGATCCCCCGTAGGAGGTTAGTGCCGTCAGTGCACCTCACGGGGTGCACTGTAGGCACTACTAAAGGTTTTTTTTTTTGCAGTGTCTCTTCGGTACCAGCTGCAACCCCTTTCATTCCTTTTACTGTACCTCCATTCATATCATTTTTCTTCCATCTTGCTATCCACCCTCTCTTAACAGTTGTTTCATAGTGCAACTGTGAGGTTTTCCTCATGTTACGCCTTTCAAACCTACCTACTCTAAATTTCCTTTCCAGCGCTGAATGACCTCATAATTCCCAGTGCGTGGCCTTTGGCTAAACTCTATATTCCATTCCTGTGTCTAGATCGGAGATGATTTAAACTGCTTTTTAAAAGAGAGGCTGTTTCTCGTTATATCGTTTACAGGCTACAGTAAATATCTGTACACCTCCTCGTACAAATGCTCGACTGATATACAGAGAATTGGGAGTCATTGAACTACCTTGGGCTAATTATTATAGCTTTTGAAGCTCAAATGATCTTACTGAAAAGATTATGAACACTTTCAGGAACTGGTCACGCACACACACACTATATATAGTATATACAGTATATATATATATATATATATATATATATATATATATATATATATATATATATGTGTGTGTGTGTGTGTGTGTGTTTATTATAGTGTGTGTGTGTGTGTGATTTACAATAATATATATTATTGAGTTATACTAAATGCCTCTAGTTTTATATAATATATATATATATATATATATATATATATATATATATATATATATATATATGTGTGTGTGTGTGTGTGTGTGTGTATGCATGTGTGTGTGTGTGTGTGTGTGTGTGTGTGTATGCATGTATGTTTGTAT
>JANJGK010009273.1:0-15000 GCA_039081455.1 Macrobrachium rosenbergii
GGGGCCGAAGCGAGAGTGAAACAGTTAAAAAAGGTACCTTATTTGTGTGTTGAGGCTTCCTCGAAAAGATGTTACATAAAGAGCCAGTGATGGTAATGGGAATAATGAGGGAGTCACTGGGAAGAATGTAGCAAGAGTGAGAGAAAATTATTCTCTCCTGTTTTTGTAAAGCAGTCATTGAATGTGTGTATTTGTGTGTATGTATGTATGTAATGAGAGAGAGAGAGAGAGAGAGAGAGAGAGAGAGAGAGAGAGAGAGAGAGAGAGAGAGAGAGAGAGATTCTGCCAAACTGAATGAAAAAGCAATGCAACATTTTATACAGAAAAATCTCCGCACAAAAAAATCCAGAAAATATCAGAAAAAAACAAATAATAAAGCAGAGAAACATACGCAAATTGAAAGGAACCATGTCCATTATGGATGTAAGGCGAAGGAGAAGGAGTTATGCAGCAATAGCATCCCCAAAGGCAATGAAAGGAAGCTTGGTGCTGCAGTTGAGCGGAAATGAAATATCCCAACAGTCCATGCCGATGAGCCAATAGCCAGACGCCGACTCGTTCTTGCAGGAGGAAATTCAATCAAGGGCCAGGTGGCGCCACGTCCGCTTGCACATGATTACAGAAATAAGTCAGCGTTAATCTAGCATCACCTCCACGCCTTAGGAGGACATGTTTCCTCTAACGATAATGGGATGAAGTGTATCTGTCTACACGAATAAAGGCCGAGCCATTTCCGAACGTTTCGGGAAGAAAATTTTTCCACGAAGTTTAAAGAAAAATGAAGAAACTGTTCGTATATATATATATATATATATATATATATATATATATATATATATATATATATACATACTGTATATATGTATATATATGAACTTTTTGTCACATACACTGTGACACGTTTTATATTCACAAACATTAAGCTACAAATGTCACTGTATATCAAATCCATTCAACTTCGGAGTAAACACTGAAGAAGAATTTTATAAGTGATAAGCGATTCGTCACCAGGTGGACTCGAATCATCGAATGGTTGGAGAACGACGACTTTTCAGTGACGTTGGGCCATCAAGAGTGTCACTTTCGGTGTTTACTCCGAGGTTGAGTGGATATATATATATATATATATATATATATATATATATATATATATATATATATATATATATATATATATATATATATATATATATATTATATACTGATATATATATATATATATATATATATATATATATATATATGTATATGTGTGTGTGTGTGTGTACAAAACGTACGTAAATTTTTCCTTCACCAAGCACCCTTCTCCCGACCGACATTAAAATGTAGTATTTGGTCTAATGTCCTAGTCTTATTATGCAATGTGTAATTTGTTTTTCCAAGCAGTGTCATTAAAAAATATAATTAAGCATACGATTAATGTCCCTTAATAAAAAAAAATATTTATTCTCGATGTTATAAAAACGTTAAAATTTTCGTTTTTTCAGTTTTTTCTTATCCCTTACAAACACTGATTAAAATAAATAATTTGAACATAGAGGATAGAAATCGCCTTTTGTTAGGAAGGAGTTTTAGAAACCTCATTTTTTTTATCGATCATTCATTCGCTCTTTCATTTCATTTGATAACAGATGTCTACATTCACGAGCATTTGGGATATTTGCTCAATCGCATATCCCCCCAATCACACATTACAACGCTGGGCTCCTGAGAAACTCCCATTTCCTGCGATCGGACTCATCTAATTGTCGGGCGTTCCTCCATCACAACTTCCTCCCAGTCAATCTAAACTATTTCCTGCCGCTTGAAATGGACACAGTTAATGGCCTGGAGACTTGTTGAATTTATGCTGTCTGAGAACTGATGCGTTTTCATTCTGTACGCGAAAGTTTCCCGTTCGGAACCGGCAGTTCGAAAGTTACTTCTGTTTCGTTCGCGAGTCTCATTCCTCTCATACGATTTCCGTTTATAGCGTAAGTCTTTTTACGCGCGTAAACATCATATATGCTGTCTAGTCTTAACGTAAAAAATGACGAGGATATAAGAGAGGGTCGACACAGAAAGCTCAAAGTTTAACTAAGTCGTTCTGCATACTTGTATATGGGCCAGTGGTGAGACAAGCTGACCACGGGCTGGACGATGATAATTCTAGACATGGGTTCACTACCCGACAACCATATTTGTTAAACACGGTATTTCTTTTACTGCTGAATGAAGGATCAACTCCGTATTGAGAAAACATGCTCAGTTTAAGCTTCTTTATATACTTAAACAGAGGGCTCATCAGCATTCTGTCTTCACCAACGATATCCCATGTACCAATAACCTCCATTAATAAAACAATTTCGTGTTTCTAGAATACTGGTAACCTTTCAATTCAATATACACGCAAATGCATGTACACACACACATACATACATATATATATATATATATATATATATATATATATATATATATATATATATATATATATATATATATATATATATATATATATATATATATATATATAGGCCTATACACAGATACATACAAACATACATACATACACAGATAGATATTCCAGAATTAGTATATAGAATGGAAGATACGAGTATTTTGATAGAACTTATTCAAAATTGAATGATCTTCGAAAGAAATATGACCCTGGAGAAAATACTAGTAAATTGCTAATTTTTAATTACCGTACCTTCAGCAGACGTTTATACTTCCGAATACGTTACATTAAACGTATGTATGAAATTCTTTAGTCTTCTCACTATACAAAACAGCAGACTTCATGAATAAAAATATAAACCTAACCTGAGAGCATCTATGCTGAGGTAGCCGATAATCTCTGAATTTATTTAGAATAAACGTATTTCTTAATAAGTAATGAAAATACAACATAAAGATTTATCAAATTCATGCAGCGATAATATGAAAAGAATATTAATTTTAAGAGGACATAAAATGGAAAAATCCATAATAAGCAATGAGTAACATGACGTTATCAAACATCTTTGTTTTTAATTTTTCGCTTTTCCTAATTAACGAAATTGCATTTCCACATAACATTTAATAAGCGAATGCCGTAATGCTACTAACCCGAGTGATCTATATTCTTTTCACACTTTTAATGATGATAGTTTTAAAAGAATTCTCATTACTTTAGAAATATTCTTGGGCCCTTTGTTTGTGCCGGTGATTTCTGTCTCGGTTAATGAACGCTATTTTGCCAAATTAGTTCCATTTTGGGTAATCATGTGTTTCCCCTAATTACGTCATTTGGACGAACTGCGCGCTTTTGTCGTGAATAGAAATATTTCTGAGGCTTTCTATTTGGGAAATGCAATGTGCAAAATGTACAACACTTGATGGATTTTTTTATTATTTTTGCTCAACCAGATTAATTTGGCCACAATGATATTTGCATGAATGCATGTGTTGCTTTTATGTAGAGCATGTTGTTTTTACTAAAAGTGGTTGTTTTACTGTAAAGTCCGTTGGCTTCTTTGTTCTACTTTACATGCCAACATTAGCCCAAACATTCCAGTGGTCTGGTTAAACTAAGGTATACTTAACTTTTTTCAACCTCGACGTACTGATTTTTTTAAAGCTTCTATTACAACTGACTTGTATTGTTATTAATCTTGCTCTTGTGCTTTGATATGGCATTACACCATTTACGTCACAAGAGCCTTCACTAACAAGTGGACATCACTGTTGCCAATGTAGGGCACAAGACTTTCTTTACTGTCGGTGCTGTAGTTGAAAGTCACCCATTAAAAAAAGGTTGCACAGGCAGTCACCAGTCGTCAGTCATCATAAGTTTGAGTTAAAAGGGGAAAGGAACCTCGTACCTACAATGGAGCCTCAGTTTCGACAACGATATTTACTAAGTGAATTGCATATACATCACGCATATCTCTGTAAATAAACACTAATTCTCTTTAACCTCTCAGGTGTAACAAACACTAATGAGTAACATTAATTTTGGGATCACCTGTATCTTTATTAGCAATGAAATATTACATGACAGAGTGGGGAACCAAGCAAGGTACACGTTTATAATCAAGAGTAAGGAATATAGCAAATGTAAAAAACTTACGGTTTGTGTAAATATAGAAGAAACTCCAATTGTTTAATTATAATAACAGAATTCAGGAGATTTGCTGTTATGGGGAAAAAGTGGTGGAATGGTTTGAAACTGTAATGATTCTAATTCTAAAGGACTCAGTTACTCATAAACACCTTTTTCAGCGTATAACATCTAATTTCAGAACATCTGTATTTTTGAAAGTTAGAATGGGATTAGAAATCTTGTTGCTCTGAATTACAGTGTGTTTTGTATTCAACTTACAGTGTGTTTTGTATTCAACTTCAATAATCATTTAAGTTGTTCCTATCTTTTTCTTAAATCTATTTTACAATGAAAACATGCTATTCTGAATAAGCTAAATCCACTTAGATCTACTGCTTTTACCGACAGCTATGTGAGGTTTTTTTTATTTGGAATAATGCAGTTTGTTTCTCATAACTCTCTTCCATGATGTTAGTAATAAGAATAAAATAAAGAATTACTATATCAAATAGTAATTTAAAAGGCAACAACCAATATGAAAAAAATTAAATAAAAACTCTTCTAGAGGGCTAGATGAAGTTTACAGTCCTTTTAACGTGTACAGTAGTACTATGGGGACTATACTTACGAAATATATTCAGATCAATATACGATTTTTCTTTTTTACGAAAAGAAAGCTGTTTTAGAGGGGGTGGGTAGAAGGGCCTCGTTCGTTGTCGAATCATCGCCAGCTGGAAATTAATGTTTTAAATAACCAAGAATCTGTTGAATTTCGTATATAATACTCCAATTTATAGAGGCAGTTTAATGATAAAACTGCATGTCCATTTGAAGATCATTCTTTTCAAATATATTTTGGAGTCTCATAAAGTAATCACTGATTCACTATTCCTCTAATCGATTCGAAGCTTTTACCTGGGCATTACAACTTCCTGGGGTTATTTCTGTGTATTTCCCCTATGTCTCTGAATTTCTGCGGAATACAAGCTTGTCAGCATATTGTTATATTTCAATTATTTGTTTCTTTGAATTTTGCGGAGTGTTCTTGATTCTGAATGTTTTGTTAAATCATATCCTGTCGTTGGAATAAATGCAACAAAATGGATATGATATTCTTTTTACAGAGTGCAGAACTTGACATGAGTGAATACTTTCTCCTTCAATCTGGATGTCCGAGCCATCCTGGAATAATTAAATTCCTGACGGAACTACTTAAAGATGTTGTTTCCTTTGCAACAGCAATGCTTGGCTACCTTCTGTTGAAGGGTGACTGCTTCCCGTCTGCTTTGCAGAACATCAGCATAATTTTTTGGACTTGGTGTTTTGATGGCCAGCCCCACAGCGCAGATGTCTTTCAGTCTCTTCGTGTAAAACTGGGAGACAAGTGTGGCTAGGAGTGTTGATAGGGGAGGTCGCAAGGCAGGCGAAAATGCAGAGTAAACTTGCTATGCTCTCAGTATAAGTGAACCCAACCATATAAAGATTACTAATACTACTGTTTCGGTAACTGACGAATCTCTTATCTTCCAAAAATAATTTCGTTAAATTTCATATACATTTTTTTTCATTCATTCAGATGACAGAATATGACTTAAAAACATTCAGAACCAAGAACGCCGCACAAAATTGAAAGAAAAGTTCATATATAAAATTATACTGATATGCTTTTGTTCTACGGAAATCCAGACATAAAAGCAGTAGCCTGTATAATTAGAGCATATTGCACTACTTTTAAAAGCCAAACAATTTATGTTAAAGTTAGCATAGCAAGCCAGAGACATCTTATTATAAAACAACTTTTTTAAACTGATCCTATATCCTGCTTATCTCTAAGAGAGTCCGTAATACATTTGACAAAGGCAGTTATGAACTCTAAAGCATATGTTTTCCCAACAATGCAATTAGGGGGAAGGCATATGACAATAAAACGAGATTTATTTGATCAATCGTTTTTCATTAATCATGGCAGAAATTGGCATAATAAATAAAACTCTCACGTACATTCTAAAGCTAATGGAAAATTGCAATTAAACGTTTCCATGGGAACATGAGCTTTACTGAAACAGTAAAACTGATATAAAATTTCTTGTAAAAAAAGTGTTATTCAAAGAACAAAAATCGAGAATGACAGCAATCTACTTCAAAATTAAAAAGTTGAAGTACTTTTGTTCATATAAGTGGATATTAAAATTCTATTCAAGGTCAGTATTCAATATACCGTGAGAATCTATTTTATATAAGATTTCTCAGCAACCTATAAGATTTAAGAAAAAATTATCAGTCCCACAGAAGAAATGATATTGTACAACTTCCAGAATCTGGCCCCGAGTTATTAAAGGCGACGTTGGACACATTTGTCACTGTTTGCACTAACGCTCTCCTCTGTCCTCTTTCTGTCAGCCACAAGGTCTCTTTCCATTTTTCTACAGGTACTACGTCAGCACTTTTGTTGGGCACTGGGAAAGAATGCTCCCCTCCTCAGGCGGTCTTGTAAAACGACGTTAGGCAACCTGTCCCCACATTGACATAATAAAGTGATATATTTCTCCCTTCTTCTGTCAAGCTTTGGAATTGTCTTTCTGCTTATATTTTTCGGACTCTTTTAACCTAGAGGGTATCGTTTTCTACGTGGGTAAACTTCCCATTGCTTCCCTTTTATCGTTAATTTTGTTTTCCTTTTTTTTTTCGGACCTTGACTTGAAAAGGGCATTAAGCTGCCAGCCCCATCGGCCGTTGCTCTGGTAGCAGAGAATTTACTGACAGAACATGATTTACTGAACCAATGTTCAACACCTCAAGCAGCGAATAACACCAACGATATTTAAAACATCGAAACTTTCGTCGACTTCTTTCAGGACACTGACTCGATTTATTGTTATCTCTTGACTTATAATTAAAACTAGAAAAGTTCACGCGTAAAATGATTAACATTTTAATTACTTCGAAAATAACGGAATGAGAAAAGTTAAGCAACTTGAGCTGTATTAAAAAAAGTTTTATTCCCTAAGGAAATCAAGGCAAGAAAACATTGAAATTACCAGTAAAATGCGTTGTCCATTATATTTGAAGTACGAGAATAATTACTCTCTTTCTTCGGGCGTTTTATAACTTTCATTGGATAAAGTAATTGTTTTTCTTTTCTTAAATTTTGTTATAATGAACTCGTCCAGAGTTATCTTTGTAACTGTTAGACTGTTCGATTCCGACATTACTAACCTTCACAGCTTCCTTGTTTGTGTAGGATATTCCATTGCAAATATGCCCAATTTTCAAAGATCTATGGTTAAACTTAGCCTTTTACTTGAGTCTTGCGGAATTTGGTCTTTACAAAACTACACTGCTTACGGTAAGTCACTCCATGAAGTCGATGCTGCAAGTAATAAATGTATTTACAAACTAGGGAAAAACATATATGCGAGGATTATGCAGCTAAAATTCATCTTATCACCATGTAAGTATAATTCTTTATTTCTTCCCTTATTCGGCTCTTCTAATTCATTGACGACTTTTGTCCATTTATACAATGAAATTTAGAAAAGGTATAACTTTAATTTCTGTTACATTTGAACAAATCTAAGTTGATTTTGCATCCCATGTATTCTCTTAGTACCACCATATACATTACTATGATTGTAAATTATAATTTATTATAAGTTATTATATTCTATAAATACTGATTAACCTTGACAATGTTTTATATATATATATATATATATATATATATATATATATATATATACATATATATACACATATATGTGTGTATACATATAAAATTTAAATCAACTTTATCTTTAAGTTAAATCAATCGTAATCGAACAAGATAAACTGTCTGTGATTCATAAAGCTGGACGGGTATTACTTCCTAAAAAATATATGAAGCACATTTTAATATAAATTTAGTAAATTTAGTAATAAAACCGTAAAAGACATTTCAAATGAAAATAATTAACGTAACAAGAGTAGAAGAGTACAGTTTTATATCCACTTAAAAAAAAAATGGTTATTAGGGAAATTTTGCTCACATCAGCCTTACAGCCGATATATAGAAGATGAAGTTCCCGCGGAAATAAGATTCCGGGAGTCCATTCAGGACACCTGCTGCCAGTGGAAAAAATTCTGACTTTCATGTAACATTTGAAAGTTTTGAAAGCCCCAATTTTGGAATAATTTGGTGGGCTTGAAGTATGAAAGACTAGGCGTTCTCTCTCTCTCTCTCTCTCTCTCTCTCTCTCTCTCTCTCTCTCTCTCTCTCTCTCTCTCTCTCTCTCTCTCTCTCTCTCAGATCCTATAATATGGTAAATGCGGCCCTCAGTGTCTTAAACACACTTGTATTTAGTTTTTTTAATTAGTTATTTAAAGATGTTCAAATGTGAAAGCGACTACTGTTTGAGTGAATATTGTCTATCCGTATCAATACAGTGTATCTAATTTTTCATTTAACAGAAAAGTTACCAGTTAAAGTTATTATGTCCTTAAGTGACAGTACGTTTCAGTCCTCCAATATCTTTAGAAATTAACTCCAGTCGTATTTAAACCATGCCCTTTGAGATAATGCTAAACTTATGTTCCACCGAGGATACTTTTAGTGTCATAATGGACTAAGTATACTGCGTTTTTAAGACTGCATGTACCGATAATATTGATATTTTGATATAATAATTAAGTACTAGCTTTTCTTAAAAAGCATAGAATGACATTAACTGCACATGCTTCATTAAGATTCCATAAGGTAATATTTTGGTAACATAACGGAAGTAAGCAAGTTTCTAGTATATAGAGATGTAATCCTTGGATACTGGTTGCAAAAATGTTATACGTCATAAGTATTTTCTAAAATTAAATTTCTTCTTTTGCTTTAAATTTCGCGGTATATTCTTTAAGTACAAATAATGTTTACACTGAAAGAATTTTCACACAATTTATTATAAAGTATATCTCAGCAGGTGACTGCCGTAGTCAAACAAGAATTTAACAAAGACATCAAATGGATTCTGCAGAATTATACAATTGATTTCAAAGCCACTAAAAGACTAATTGTATAATTTTATTTCAAAGCCACTGAAAGGCTTAATTGCCTACAGACATTTTTTTTACCAAATGGTCTTAAAGATGGTAAAGGGAAAAATGTACTTTTGAAACTTCTCAAACTGCTATATTTAAATATATGCAGCAAAAGTAGAATACTACGAAAATATACATTAACAGTGCCTTTACTAACCTCTACATCCTCGTCTAGTTTAATTTGCAAAGTTATAACGACTGATGACTAGGGGCAACGTGCGTTGGCAATACCTGCTGTACGTTAGAGTTAATCTGAATATACAAGCATTATATACGATGTGCATATAAGCTTAGTTTTTGATTACTGTTAAACAACTGTTTTAATCATATTGTGATAACATCTGCACGGTAAAACCTCTAGATTTTTCTTCCATTAATTCCTGCTTTTCAACCTGATTTCATAAATTAGTTTAATCTACAAATTGCGTTTGAACTTCCGCACAAACGAAATTAACATTTTCGCAATTTCCCGCTGATTTCACTCATTTCTGCTATGGTCTGTTGAAATGCGAATAAATCCCTAATTTTCTCTGCCTAGCTCTGCAATTAACCCTCACATCAACCTTAATATATTTTCCCCCTTTGTTTATACCTGACTTTAGACATTCACCATTTATCTGTTTTGTGCCATCCAATTTATCCACCCTTTTCATCCAGCCCTCTCATCTCTTCGCATTGAGCCTTCCATTCTCTTTCATATCCGCTTATACCCTGGATTCGCTTCATATTTCTTTCCTCCATTTCCAGTCATATTTCATCATTCCTCGACTTCGATTTTTTATTTTTCTTGGGGTACGGTAATATCACTAAGCCGAAATACTAAATGTTGAAAGCCTCTTTCCTTGCATCCTCTGCTGGAGTAGGAAACCACGTAGTATTTTTAGTCTGGAAAATACATTTTATGCAACAATAAGCTCTTTTTCCTAATAGGGGTAGGTATAGAGAAAAGGTTAGGTAACAGTCTCTGCCGCATTTGTCTTTTCACTGCCGGATCAATAAACCCTGAACAAAAACCCTCTATAGCAGTAGCTGATTCGTGCACCTCAACAGACGCTTACCAGCACTGCATCCACCACCCCCAGCACATGGACCTAAACCCCACAAACACCATTACCATACAAAATACGGCTTCCATTTTAAGGGACTGTGCACCTTCTTGTTCTTAAAAGGTGATACCGACCGCAAGACAATGAATTTTACGTGACACGTTCACAATTCTGATATTTTTTCCTGTTCATATCGGAGATTTCCAGAATAAAAAACAACAATAAAAACAAGTAAAAAATGCGTCGAAGTTTCTTTGGCGCAATCGAGTTTTCTGTACAGCCGCTACAGCGTATAAGCAAGGCCACCGCAAACAGCTGTCTTTCGGTGGTCTAGGTATAGTGCTGTATGAGCCGTGGCTCATGAAACTTTAACCACAGCACGGTGGTGGCAAATCCTATATCGTTGTAAGAAACACGATTATGGCTAACTGTAACCTTAAATAAAATAAAAACTACTGAGGCTAGAGGACTCCAATTTGGCATATTTGATGATAGGAGGGTGGAAGCTCAACAAACCAATTTGAAGCCCTCTAGCCTCAGTAGTTTTCAAGATCTGAGGGCGAACAGCAAAAGTGCGAACGGACAGACAAAGCCGGCACAATACGTTTCTTTTCAGAAAACTAAAAACCAGAAGAGTTCCGAGTCACTCTCAAAAAGATATTCTGAGATCTTTTGCGAAGACAGACGCATTCATAAACTTTCCTTTTTGGTTTTATGCCGTATCAAGTCAGTATTTGGTTTCATGCTTGGTAACTATTTGTCACTGGCAACGAAAACTGACAAGGAACAGACGTTGCATGCAACGTGCATTGGTTTCTGGTAAATGCAAATAAGTTGTTTTTTATCATCTCACAAGAATGAACTTATATCACATCTGCCTTGAGCAGACTATTTTTAGAGTGACAGACTGTTTTCCATGTTTTTAAATTAAAGCACACTATCGTAATCAATAATTTTAACCAAGTGAAGAGGGTAACATTTTGACGCCTCATTTTTTTATGTGAATTTGGGGAAGAAAATTTTAAAGTTTTTTTCATAAAATTTTTGATATGAACAAAATAAAACAAATCAGTTAATGAAATAAACGAATAAGGTTTAAATAAATTAACATTAAAAATAATTAAATAAAAGATGACAAGCAAACAAATACATAAAATTATATAAATAAAACACAAAATGTTAATGAAAAAATCAAAGAAAATAAAATAAGCTAAAAAATATTGTTTATTACTCTATCCTACGCTGAGCCAGCTAATGAACTTGTCTTATAATTTAGGGAAAGTAGTACATGAAGGATTCTGCTATAAAGAGGCTTCGGACCATTCCAATCAGATGTGACACATTTTGCTTTCTGTAGCTATATAATCCAAAGCTTTCGCTTCGCCACATCCAATATAAGAAATCTAGAGTAGCCCAAAACACGGGACATGGAACAGCAAACTGTCCATTTCATTTCCTCTTTTAACTGAGGCCTAAACTGCGGGATACATCTCACGCTGATTTCCCAACAAGTTCTCCGTTTTCTTTTGATGTGTGAGTAAAGGACTAGAATGTAGTTACCCAGCATTTCACATTCCACTCTTAACAAGCGAAGCAGCTCAGTATACTTCTGAAAGAGACCATAATACGCTCGAGAGAGCTACAAGACCAATCCCAGCTAAGACACTCGGTAGGTTACGCTACACGCATTTCAATTGATCAGGAATTGTTCTTTTACGTGATGCGCCTACAGCCAGATGGATAAATACGGGACGATTCCCACCGAAGTGTCTCTTAAATAGAGATTCTTTGTGTAGTAGGTGGAAAATTGTAGGAAGATTACTTTTCGATATCTAACTTGAGAAAACTGGCGATGTGTCTGGCATTTTAGTGTAACTGAAGTTACTGATGATTGTCTAGCGCGCTTTAACAAAAAACGAAAATCACTGGAAGAACTTCATTCGATCATTTGCCTATGCTTTTCTTCCTCCAGGTTTATAAATATCTTCAGTGATTATCTATCTAAAAAATATATAATTATGAATACATATATTGACAGAGATGTGGGTAATACATACACACGCTTCGTATAACAGATATTAAGTCACAAATATCGTTTAATATCGAATTCACTAGACACTGGGACTAACTTTCACCTACAGGGAATTATAATTGACAGATCCGGCCAGAATTCGAATCAGTACATTTTTGTTTAGAAACAACAAAAGACAGGGATCTTGACCATCCAGGTATCAGCTGATACTTGCAAAAACAAAACACAAAAATAAAAGTAATTAACATATTTAAATAAACAAACAAAACTAGAATAAAATTATCTGCCATGACTGTCATCTGTCTTGTACGCCATCTACTTAAAAAAAAAACACTCACGCTAAGAAATAGTGAACCTGATTTATTTTCTTACGCATGAAAGGGGTAGAAATATCTCTCTTATAGTTTGAAGTTGAACAATATTCTTGGTTTTTTCTCCGGGGTCAAATGCATAAAGATCGTTCGGAATGCCAAAGGGGCGATAAGATTTTACAACTATTTATATAAAAATAAATATCCCCTCCCAGTACAGGCCTCAACCTTCAATGTCGGCTCTTGCTACTTCTTGACTGACATGGCAAAAGCTTAGCAAAATTAGGAACTGATCTTTACTGAACTGGCGAGAAGGTGAGATATTCTGGTATGGACTTTTTTTTTTCTTTTCCATAGCCGGTTCAGATGGTGGCAACAGGCCTAAGTTATCAACCAGATGTTTCCAATTGCCGGGCTGTAGGTGCTCCATCATAATTTGAGATCAATTTAAAATTTCAAGTCTTACTATCGCCACAGCCACCTTCCTATCCCATCCCCAAAAACCCTAAAACAGCCCAGAAATGTTTTGTAGAAAACTTCATTCATCACTTACAGTCCTCCAAAGATGTTGATAGTCGTCGAGAACTGTTATTTGGAATTAATCAACATTAAATAATTAAGGTACTTGCTCCTTCTCTTCCGTTCTAGTTACAGTGTGCGCCTACCTAACTTTTCAATTAAAAACTAAACATGGGTTCAAAGATTTGATGTGCAATAACAACACTCCATGCTGGAAGTACTGTCCTTTCAGCTCTCCTAGGCAAGTGTTCTTCTTTTCTCCTATTGCATGGTATATTTGAAAGCTGGTTTCAAGCAGGGACCTTATATTTTCATTAAAACTAAATAGTACTGATGTAAAAGGTTCTTGCATATTTATTTTTAGTGGATCTTCATCATTAAGCCAGAACTAAGGTCAAGTTTAGAATTCCAACCTTTGAGAAAAGGTATCGTTTCAGGACCAGCAGCTTTTGCCCCCTTTGAAGAATTGAAAAATGGTTTTTCCAATGGTAGGAATGAGTTATAATTATTCAGTATTAAGGCTTTTTGGGCCTGAAGGTTCGGCTAAATGTCAGTAGGCTGCCAGACACTAACATTTAGCCAAACCCACAGCCGAAAGTAGCAGCACTGATACCCCAGACATTAAGCACAATATGTTGATAGGATCCCTGTCAGACTTTTCTAACCATTGTGAATAACAGTAAATTAAAATAATATGGTAGCCACGGACAAGAAGTATCAATTAAAAAAAAAAAACTTAATAAAAGGTTTCTGGTTATCGAATACAATCGTAATATAAAAGGCGGAAGCTAGAGACGATTTCCTATGCGATATATATAGTATATATATATATATATATATATATATATATATATATATATATATATATATATATATATATATATATATATATATATATATAAAGCGAATGTTACAGGAAAATGACAGGCAGAAGTTCAGGCTCTTCGAAGTCTTTCGTCTCCGATTTCTTCTCCACAAAACCCTGTTCTTTAGTATTGTGCAAGAACGGGGGAAGCCCACGTTCTTGGATATGAATTCAAAAGACTTCTGGGAATTTCGAAGGCTTCTGGTCCTTCCTGGAAACGAAAGGCTTCGAAGGTTTCTTCGGGAAAAGCCCACGTTCTTGGAGATTACTGGCACAATCTTTGAAGGGAAGCGGATCCGACAGGAATCCGTTCAGGAGCTGAAGGCAGCTTCACAGGATCCTGGAGTCGTCTTTAAGAATTTACGAAGACGTTATAATCCAATGGGCGTTTCTGCAGGAATGCTTCAGGAACTGAAGACTGCTTCAAAGGATCTTGAAGACGTGAAGACGTCTTCAAGAATACGTTTTAATCTAATGGGCGTTTCTCCAGGAAGTGGAAGAATTCTGGGCGGAATGATTTCAAAGACAGATTCTGGATTTCTCCAGAGACATGCAATCCTAACTGTAGATATTTCATTCTGATTTGGCCATATACATATGTGTTTTCTTGCTTTGAATTTTCCATGTTTTATGATGAAATAAAATGTTTTGAGGCTCAGTACTGTTGAAAAAAATGTTTATAGATTTGCAAGGACATAATTTTTTTTTATAAAAGTAATGCACATGTTTTTCGAATCAAAATATAACTTGCTTGACCTTTAGAATTTATGAAGCGTTGAATTAACCCCATATGGTAACTATGAACCACCTGTATTATGAAGATCACAGTTGTATAACTCCTGTTATACAACTTCAATATTAATTACATCAGAACTATCAATAAGAAACTAGCAAATGCGAGCTATAGCGAGCGTCCTTTGAGTATAGATCAACAAAGGATTCACTCTTTCTTATTCTATATATATATATATATATATATATATATATATAATATAATATATATATATATATATAAATATATATATATATATATATATATATATATATATATATATATATATATATAATATATATATATATACATAGAATAAGAAAGG
>JANJGK010009273.1:20000-22432 GCA_039081455.1 Macrobrachium rosenbergii
TCTCTCTCTCTCTCTCTCTCTCTCTCTCTCTCTCTCTCTCTCTCTCTCTCTCTCTCTCTCTCTCTCTCTCTCTCCGTCAGGATTGGAAGGATGTTTGATACATTTAACATTTGACAATGACTGTCGTATTATAAAATCACAATCACTCAGTGGGTAAATATGACTGGTAAAGGAAATAATTGAGAGCTAACTGTAAGTTCCTCAAGGAAAATGCGGAATACACAGTTTTTAATATTTGTTGAAAACAGAATTTGTCGCAGTTTCTCCTGCAGATATTGACATACTTATCTAATTATCAACATACGAAAGAAAATAAGAATTCATATCCTCATCCCCTGTCAGTTTGGCCACTTATAATTCTACTTTCGATATATGCCCTAAAAATTTATATTCTTATTTTAGTGTTAAGGTACTCACCAGAAAATACATATTTCAAATCTTCACCAATATATGAGATGCTATTTAGCAAGTACTCATTGGAAAGATAAATGCAGCAAAAATACATGAAAAATCAAATTGATTCCTGCAAAGTTCGTTGCCACCGCTGCAATTTCCTTGCACTTTCCGGTCAACAAGCGAGTTTTATCTCGTGTAATCAAATTACTAACCGATAAGCACCAGTCCCTAGCATTCAAGTACCTAAAATGAAGGGGAACTCTTATTGCTGCGGGAATTAGATAGAATTACTATCAAATGCTGGTCGAGAAAGGACATAGTTCAGCAGCATCTTTCTAATGGGTCACTGTAGCCTCTGCATGATAAATGTAAACAGTAAACGTAGGATACCTTTTAAAGGGCTGTTTGGCTACAACCAAGGAGGATCTGTTTATATTAAAAATAAGTATTAATCGAATTAGCGGTATGCAACGTCATCGTTCCATTTTGGTATGAGAGAGAGAGAGAGAGAGAGAGAGAGAGAGAGAGAGAGAGAGAGAGAGAGAGAGAGAGAGAGAAACGAACAGCAGGGGATATGTCATTTAGAGATAAAAAAACTCTTGTATCCATTCATCATACACCTTTCGGACTTTTTCATATCGAAACAAATGTGGCTAAAAAACAGTACATTTTGCTCTTCATCACACAAGGCATTAAAAGATTCAATCCTAATAGTATCGCGCTCTTCGGGAAAATATGAAGAGTACAAAAAGTTGATTCAAAATATCAATCGTAATCATGACAGACATAAGAAATCGTGATAGTTGGAACGAAGCCCGCATTTACGTGACAATGAAGAACAGTGTTCAACAGAGAACTATGATTATGAATATCAGTCTATTACAGTGTCATCCGATAGTGAGATATGAGATAATTGTAACTGTAAATCTATAGAAATATCGAACTCCATTAGAGAGACATACCAATTGTACGTAAAACTGCTGTTGTAGGAAGTCACAGATTAACAAATAATAAAAGCTGCATTGTAGGTAACTTATGGATTGTAGGTAACTTATGGAAAGAGGTTCAGAGAGAATTCCTGCATCGTTTAAACGCAAATGATCTAACATGAAAGTATTACTGGATGTAAATCAAACAGATATTTTAAAGAGGTAAGGAACAGTGCAATAACGCCGTGATACGGTAGCTGTGACTACAACAATGAACATACATGTTCATGAATGGCATATACAGATGGATTACTAGACCGCAATGTATTACATGCAATAGTATATTAATTATGGAAACTTTCCTACAAGACAACTCAATACTAGATTATATTACTGGGGATCTTGGTACCAGTCTAGTCCCCTATTTCATTTTTTACACATACACATACGCATATATATATATATATTTAATATATATATAAATATATATATATATATATATATATATATATATATATATATATATATATATATATGTATATATATATATGTGTGTGTGTGTGTGTGTGTGTGTGTGTGTGTGCGTAGAGGAAAAAGGAAAAGATAAAACTGTGATTGGAAAAAAAAAACTATTGTCAAAGAAAAAAGCATTTGCATTTTCTTAACTATTCACTGGGCTAGAATCAAGCAATGAATAACGATACAGACTATGAAGAATTTCCCCATATTATCCCAATATATAAATATACTGATACAATTAGCATTTAAATATAAATATCATCATTACGTTTATCATGGAAAATAATTATGATACCTTCAGGCAATATATGCTTCTGTTTACGTTACGCATTTAATTGTAACAAAGCATATATAAAAGTACCATTGCTTTGCTATCTATCTTTATTGCAAAGGCATACAAACACTAAAAGCCTTTTGCCTAACGAAATTACGTTGTTCTGTTGGTAAATAATAGGCATACAGCTTAATTAAGGAAACGGCTGCTAATAAAGAAAGGCCTCAGACAAGCAATTCTGTTTCGAATTACAAGCGAAAAAACATATGTAATGCCTTCTAGAACTTAATCCCTGCCCCAGGGGGAACTAAGAG
>JANJGK010009274.1:5000-10000 GCA_039081455.1 Macrobrachium rosenbergii
GTTCCTAAGCGTCGGTAATGAGTTTATAATGACGTGTTTAGCAGATAGTCCCTACGAAACGAGAGGCAACGCTCGGGAAATGAATTGGAAAGCTATTGCACTTGGGGTGATCTTCAAAATTAAAACAATCAGGTATTTCAGGGAATATCTTGACAGAAATACCCCAAAAGCTTTATGAAACTATTTTCCCTTGTCCTGACGTCTCTCGTTAATATTCCAATGTTAGGTTACTGCCTTGTTTAATACTGTGTAATTAATTTCATTTGCATTAATAATGATCAAAGGTTGTTTTTAAAAACTCTAAGGTATTCGTGCATATATTTTCGGTTGCTGGTGCTAGACTACTGTATAAGACAGAGGGCTGGTTTCCACTTGTATAGTATGCACAGTACAAGATCACAGATTCTTAAAAATTACAACCCAGTCTACCTCAAGTTATAATAAATTATTAACAGTCACGACAGAAACCTACGGCATATTTTTTGCTCACACAGTCTTCTGCCTGATTTTGCTATCAAGCAACCAAACGCTAAAACAAACCGGAACAAAAGCACTTAGCTGTTAATAAGAAAAAAAACGAAACCATAGTAACGATATGGATTGTCAACGAACAGATAATAAACAAGATGAGGCATTTAATTATCAGTGTTAGAAAACGATGTCAAAGCATAATTTGCCTAATTTAAGAAATACCATTAAAAAAGCGGCTGGAATATTAAAGGGAAAGAATTACTCCAGAAATGACAAGCAGCAAGAAACGAGATTAAATCCCTTCACTGGAACTGGACTCAAGTATCATTTCAACTCCCATCTTGAAGAGCGATAATGTATGCAACAAGGAGGGGGTCTGCATACATGATCTGCTTCAGTACCGGAAGAGACAGAGGTCAATTGCAATTTGCATATCAGCTATGGGTTCACTTGTGGATATTGGGTCAGGTGCGTGTTTATTAATTAGCGAATATCTAGTGTTTAGATAACACCCAGTATATTGATTAATAAACTGTTTTCATCCATTAAATTATTACAGTATTTGAGTATTCACCGAACTATGTGCTATTATATTATCTTACCTATCAGGTCGTGTAATTATCAAGTTCTCCAGCTGTTCAATTTTATCCAATATATTTCAACTCATTCTTTGCTTTTATCAATCCATATCTTTCCCAACGCGACGACATTAAGAAAAATATTATCTACAAGGATCAACAGGTGTTTATAATTTCGACGTTTACGAAGATGCCCGAAGGGAAACCAAAACTCTAGTGCCGAGACAAAAGCGTTCCCCAAGCAACCAGTTGCTTTCAAAAGCAAACATCTGAGTCATGTTTAAGATGGAAAAGTATGCGGTAAAAATACACATGCTTTTGCAACTCCCTCCCTACCTCAACCTACCCGGCCGTTTCAGTAATGTTCCTAGTCACTTCGTACACCAAAGGGACGACTGGATTTACTGAGTAATTCCAGAGAAGGACATAACTAAATTTCCCTCGTTTCCGAGCCTACTGAGAATGTAGTTTAGTAAATGTCGAACACATTAATACGTGCATAACTGTACAAGCAAAGATATGCATAAAACTATGGCATCATTTTCAAGCAGAATAAAACATAAAAACATGAATATGATAAAAAAAATTTAAGATATTATGCTTGGAGTGCTTATAATCAATAAAACATTGTCAGGTAACCAAAAGGTCACACGATGATTTCAGTGCAAAAATAAAACAATAACACACAAAAGACAATGTTGCAATGCACCAGGGGCCTCTGCCGCCAAAGTGCCGCTCAGCTGCCACCGTAAATGAAAGTGACAGCAACATCAAGCTATCATCTCTCTTCCCTTCACATCTCCGCGGACCTCACTTTCATATTTCCTCCCTTCCGTTCTAAAAACAGTATCCTTTTACATAAATACTATAGAACGGCGTTTCTCACTTGCAAACCCCCAAATGCATATGCAGACACATTCGAGCATGCACTAAGTGCATATAAGTCTGCAACATTCATGTCCAAACGTTCGGATATAAGAACGTTTACGAACACATTTGAGGCGTAAGAACAGCCCCGCCTCATCGCGTGGCCCAGAATCCCCACCGCATAGAAAATGCACATTTATGCAAATGAAAGTCTGGCTAAATCCATATACTCGACTGAATACATTTCCCAAATGAAATACAAGAGTGATTTTTTCGGGGGAGAGAGGGCTGGCCCAGCCTCCATTTGAGGTTATTACATCTCCCAAGGAGGTCGTATCTTCGGTTTGACTCGTTCGCCTCCTGCTTAGCAGGATTCAGCAGGAATTTAATTCGCAATTTTGAAGCGAATTTTTCACAAAACCTGGTCCTCGCGCTTGTCGAAAGTCAATGACATTTTGGGGGAATGTCCGGATCTTGGGGGGGGGGGGGGTGGTCTCTAAGCGCTCTTCTTTTAGCAAAACTCCATGTGTTTTTATTATTTTTTTTTTATTATGGTAGTTTGTGTTGTCATACTTAATACATGACAAGTTCATGATGTTGCTCTAAATGTACTGTTGAAAGGCGTCTGATAGTTAAACGTTGTGTTCACTGCCCGTAGATTACCTTAGTCACAAAAGAAGAACAATAACTATGGGAATACTCACGACGTTTAATGCATAGAATATCTCACGTTTTTTCCTCATTCAATTGACATTTTCTCCTCTGTTCCCTCTCAACTTTGAAGCCACACAATAAAAAAAATTAAAGCCATTTTCTGTTTCTGTTATTGAGTGCTTGTAGGTGTTATTATTGCATGACATACGTACTGAGTTAGTCTTTCACTGAAAATTAATAAATTTTATAAAAATTAACATTTTCTTTACATTTTCGCTTTAGGACAAATTCACGAATAAAGAATAACACACGAATCGGGAAATGTTTAACAAAATGACGAAAAAAAAACAAGAAAAAAAATTCTGTGACCAGATTCAATAAAATAGTGTGGTGTAATTAATTAAGTTAGACAATACGAAACATGGCATGTCTGTTGAAGCTAATCCTGGATGAGAATGGCTGGAATACCTCAGGGACAAGGCGGCATGTCTAGACTCCATAAATGGCACCTAAGGAATTATTCCCCTCGCACCTGTACCCGGGATACTAATAGTTCGTCCATCTTCAGGTGAAGACGCTTGATTACAGGTGCGTCACTATTGACAGTCAGGGAGAATGAAGGATGAGCTTCGCGTGAAAGGTGGCAAAATGATTATACTTGACTGTGAAGGATCGCTCATTTGAAATCACGTAAGGTGTAGTCGTCGGCAATGGGTGAGAATCCTTGCTTTTCTGCTTACGTAATTTTAATTTTCATCTAATCACGCATGCGCGTTTAAAAATGCAACTGCGCAATGTTTCTAAGTGTCGGTAATTACTTTATAATGAAGTGTTTAGCAGATAGTCCATACGAAACGAGAGACAACGCGCGAGATATGAATTGGACCGCTATTGTATTTGGGGTGATCTTCATAATTAACACCATTAGGTATTTCAGGGAATCTCTGGAACAAATACCATATAAATTCTAAGAAACTATATCCCCTTCTCCTGACGTCTCTCGTTAATATTCCACTGTTAGGTTGCTCCAGCATTTATCAGTGTGCACTATAATCATAAACAAACTTGCGTGTAAGAAAATTTCCTTCGCAGCAATAATGACCAAATTTTGGTCTGAAAACTCTACGGTATTCGTACACATATTTTCGGTTTTCTCAAGCTTAGGCTATCAGAAATACGGCTGAGTTCCACTTGGTACTACAAGGTCACAAATTCTTGAAAATTACAACCATATCTACCTCAAGTAATAATACATTGTTGACAGTCACGACAGCAGCCTTCGGTATATTTTCTGCTCACAGTCTTCTGCGTGATTTTGCTATCAAACAACCAACCGCTAAAATATACAACCTTGTTAGCAGAGGAAACCAGATCAAAAGCATTATGATGTTGAAAAGAAAACACGATACCATAGTAACGATATGAAATGTCAATGAACAGATAATAAACAGACAAAATGAAGATTTTAAAAGTTAGTGCTAGAAAACAATCGCAAAGCATAATTTGCATAACCTAAGAAATAAGAGTAAAAAATTGCCTGAAATACCAAAGGGAAAGCATCACTCCAGAAACAACAAGTACGAAACGAGATTAAATTCCTTCATTGGAATTGGACGCAGGTATCATTTCAACTCCCATCTTGAAGTGCGATAATTTATACAACAAGAAGGGGGTCTGGATACATGACCTGGTTCAGTACCGGAAGAGATAGAGGTCAATTGCAATTTGCATATCAGTTATGGGTTCACCTGTGGATATTGGGTCAGGTGCGTGTTTATTAATTAGCGAATATCTAGTGTTTAGATAACACCCAGTACATTAATTAATGAACTGTTTTCATCCATTAATTTATTCCCATACTTGGGTATTCACCCAACTATGTGCTATTATATTATCTTACTCATCAGGTCGTGTAATTATCAAGTTCTTCAACTGTTCACTTTTATCCAATATATTTTAACTCATTCTTTAATTTCATCAGTCCATATCTTTCCCGCCGCGACGACAATTCGTCAAGAAAAATATTATCTACGAGGATCAACAGGTGTTTATAACTTCGACGTTTACAAAGATGCCCGAAGGGAAACCAAACCGGCGCAGAGACAAAAGTGTTCCCCAAGCAACCAGTTGCTTTCAAAAGCAAGCATCGAAGTCAGGTTTTGAGATGGAAAAAGTATGCGATACAAATAAACATGCTTTTGCAATTCCTTCCTTACCTCAAGCCACTAGGCCAACTCAACAATGTTCCTAGTCACTTCGTACACCCAAGGGACGACTGGATTTACTAAGTAATTCCAGAGAGGGACATAACAATGAATCTCTCTCGTTTCCGAGCCTTTCGAGAATAGTAATGGACCAGTCTCTTTCTCTTACACCTTAAATGGAAACTTGTTCCTGTCGTGATTACTCAGTCTGCCTTTGAATTAAGCA
>JANJGK010009274.1:15000-17500 GCA_039081455.1 Macrobrachium rosenbergii
CTCTCCCCCTTGACAATAGTATAGGAAACCTCACTTTGTATCTGACTCGCTTTTGAGCCATTCGATCCTCTTCTTGAAATGGTGGTAAAACAATGATCCTTCACTTCGGGTGAGAACGGTTTCCCGGATTCTAGCCTCTCGGTTTCCGTTTGTACCAACGCCAATTTGACTTTACTTTCTATGCGCTTTGTTTTATTTCCTTCTCTGTTCCCTAGGACCCGGTGTAGTTTCCCATGCACAGTCGCATTATATATATATATATATATATATATATATATATATATATATATATATATATATTTGTATAAGTATATATATATATATATATATATATATATATATATATATATATATATATATATATATATATATATATATATATATATATATATATATACAAGAATTTTTATTACAAATGGAGATCACTAAAGAAATTGCCTCCAATTGCAACTATGTAAATGAACAACCGTACCCAAGGCCTATCCCCACCGTGTGTGTGTGTGTGTGTGTGTGCGCTTGCATTGGCGCCCCCCCCCATTTATAATTTAACCACTGTGACAATCATAAATGAAAACCGAAACTGCCTTCTCGTAAATGAATCATATCCCAGCGTCGTATCAAAAACTCAAAATTCTTGTAAAATGCAAATTACTCATAGAAATTTTGAGTTCATTGGACCAAAACACAAACGGTCGTTGGAAGTGTACCGAAACAATTGTCAAAAAAAAAAAAAAAAAAACTTAATTAAAAATATGGTAACAAAAAGGATTTCTACCAGACAACTGAACTGAAAACTTGATCAAGTTTAAGAAGCATAAAAGAAACATTGATTAAAATAATTATCGTCATAAATAAAAGACATTCACCAACTCACTCTCTTGGCTTCTGGTTTATATGCTGTGAACATTGGATGCCTAAGCGCTGTTACAAGTTTCTATATCTTAACTCTTAGGGGGAATGTGCTCTCTATTAAAATATATGAATAAATACATCTGAACTAAGAATATGGTTAAGAAAAAAGGTCAATATATATTGGTCAACACGAAATAAATTGCAGGAAATAATTATAAAAGAGGAAGAAACAAAGGTAAGAAACTGCAGCTTTGAGGAAATTAAGTCAAAAAAAGGTAAGCAAGCATTCAAAGGAAAGCAGAACAGAGATTGAATAAAGCACTAATTTAATTAACAGCAAAAAACAGCGATGAAAGCAATAAAATGCAATACAGGGAATAAAAATAAACAAACAAAAGGAAGCCAGAGAACGGCAAATAAAATCAAACAGGGAACGAACAAAACAAATAGGTAAAAATATCGGTAAAACATTACAAGAACAACTAAATAATTTCACAACGATTTTTCCAAACTATAAGTGTCACTATCGTTTTTTCAAAGGATTTTTCCCAAAGCGTCAGTGATTTTGATTAATTTAAACAACGGTACTGTTATGTCTATGTAAATATTTATCTCATGAAACAATCAGTGTATTAAGAGAAAATTATCTGATCTGCCACTACTATCGATCTGTTTCTCGTAGTTCATTTCTTTTTTATTATTGAAATTTCCTAAGTTGTTGTGCGCTACTAAATCATCTCAGTATCCCTAGCAAATGTTCTATTTCTGTTGATCATCATTCCACTTCTATACCATTTTTTTTTTTTTTTTTGTGCTAGAGATATAGGCTTTGTTGATCTTTCTTGCCTCTACCCGTTCTGGAGGCTAAATTACTTCTTTATCATGGGGTGGAGGGGGAAGCGCTGTCTTTACACCTCACGCGGTACACTGTAGGCATTACCAAAGGGTATGTGCAACGTCCCTTCAGCCCCTACCTACAACCACCTTTTAGCCTTTTACTTTACCTCCATTCCCTTTTCCTGTCTTCCATCTTGCTGTCCAACCCCTTTAACTGTTACTTCTTACTGCAACTGCGGGCTTTCCTCCCAGTTCCGCCTTTAGATCCTCTTACTTCGTCTCTTTCATTTTATGGATCGTTTTATCTCGCTGTCCAACCACTCTAACTCCCTCTTTTCACTGTCTCAAGAGCATAATAGCCGAAAGTGCCCCAGTGCTTGGCTTGACAGCCTAAATTCCATAATCATAACTCATTGTATAGCTGGATAATTTTCGAAACCTTCATCTACTTTGTAGCTATAAAATATTATTTCATAAAACAGGAAGCCGTAAAGCACCTGGTATATATTGAATTTTAATGAATTACATATAAACAGATAAACTTCCTAATTCTCTCCATTATCAGCAATTTACAGTCATCGTGGAATTACTAATCGCGAATGGAATTAGCTGGAGTCATTTACGAAGTGTAAGGAAATAGTGATTTATTATAACACAGTGAGATCATTTAAGGTAATTAGGGGGTAATTAAACGGTAACTAATTACTGTTCTGCAACGTTTATGATACTGTTAAATGATATGATCGTTATCTCCGACCTCAGAATATTTTGTTATTGCTGAGAGAAACGAGGTCAAGGAGGATTTTGCAAA
>JANJGK010009274.1:20000-22428 GCA_039081455.1 Macrobrachium rosenbergii
ACTGTCCGAGGATAAATCTTGTATATATGTTTTTCACAAAATGATATACGAATGGTTATTGCCTTCAGTATGAAATGGGATTTAATATATATATATATATATATAAATATATATATATATATATATATATATATATATATATATATATATATATATATATATATATAAATATATATATATATATACATATTATATATATATATATATATATATATATAAAAATATATATATATATATATATATATATATATATATATATATATATATATATATATATATATATATATATATATATATATATATATATATATATATTGTTACGTGGGTCCTTCGGCTGATGAGTTAATTATTAATTACTGTAATTTATATAGCCCTGCTCTACATAAGAACCACATAACCCTGTCAATTAAAAGCTAAAAGTTACCCCATAGGACAGAAAATTACTTAATTAGAATAGGTCGCCAATCGGAACTATGTTATTGAGTAATTTGATTATTTCGGGAACAAATGAATTAAATGAAACCCATTTATTACCCACCTAGTCCCAACAAAAGAAAGAATGCATTGTTACCATGAGGGAATCTACAACACGTAACGTCGATTTACTTAGTAAATAAGATATGAAAAGGGACAAAGGACAGAATTATCAGGAGCACGGACACATGCGTGCGCCCTGTAGGATTGCCGTGTTCTCTCTCCCCAACTTTCTTGGGTCAAATCGGGCTGCTGTGTTGTCGTAAACAACGCTCCTTCCATAGCCTCCGGCAGTCTGAAAAATGACAAAACATCGCTGATATATAGTACAGAAAAAAAGGAATGCTTAAGAACACCCTCATTAGAGGTGACCTGGTGAAAACCTCCCTGTTGGATAGGTCTCTAATACTAACTTAGGAGCTGTTAGGAACTGGTAATTTTGAAAACACAACCTAGCCCGCTTCCCTCTGCTTTTCCCAGAGAGTTCTTCTTGTCTTTGTTAGGAGTATGTTCCTTATAAAATAATGCAGGGAGGTCGAACAGCGGATTATTTATAAAAATATGTGTTTATATATATATATATATATATATATATATATATATATATATATATATATATATATATATATATATATATATATGTATGTATATACATTTATATATTTACATATATTTACATATATATATATATATATATATATATATATATATATATATATATATATATATATATATATATATATATATATACATACATATGTACATAAATATTACACACATATATATATATATATATATATATATATATATATATATATATATAATATATATATATATATATATATATATATATATATATATATATATATATATATATATATATATATATATATATTGTATATATACGTACACACACACACACACACACATATATATATATATATATATATATATATATATATATATATATATATATATATATATGTAGAGAGAGAGAGAGAGAGAGAGAGAGAGAGAGAGTACTGTACCCCTGCGAAAAAGGCGGCTTTTAATTTTTCCTACATTTTTTAGAAAGGAAGAATGGAGAAAGAAATGGAGAAGGAAAGGAGGGAAATGCATTGGTTTCGTATTTCGTGCAACGCAGCCTAAGACTCTCAGAATAAAATAGATAAAAAAAAATATCTAAATAAATATTGTACTTGATAATCTCTCTTATAAGTATAAGTATCCTGGATTACAAAGACGAATGAAGACAGAACAAGCTAGTAAAGAAATAAGTGAGCGTTATAAGTGAGAAATTATTGCTACGTTATTTGAAACAAATAACAATAACTCAAAACACATGCTTATTAAAATAAATAAAAATAAATAAACTTAGCAAGCATAGCTTGAGTGAATGCTGTGCTCAATATAAAATGAAAAATGGAAGAAAGGAATGGTAGGGGGAATAAACAACACACAAAATTATTAAATAAACATACGATTATCTATACAAAAAGGTAAATGATGCATTAACCTAGACATCAGCAGAGCCTTTCTTTACCGAACAATCCCTAAAACTCGAGCGATAATGTCCCCATTCACGAAAATAACCAAAGCGCGACACGGAAGGGGAGGAGGAGGAGGAGGAGGAGGAGGAGGGAGGAGGAGGAGGGAGGAGGAGGGAGGAGGAGGAGGAGTTAATGAGTTCGCGGAATCCGGCTCTTTTCAGCCGAGGAAAACGGCCATTCTGTTCACTTAGCAGGAAAATATTCCACGGGAAGGACCCTGAAAATCAGGAGAATGGGGGAAAAGGGAAAAAATAATCACCGTATGGAGAATATACGATTTTACCATAACTTTGGCTTAGCCATTTGGGAGGCGGCAAAGGTGTGGGTCGAAGCAGTAGGGAAAGGGACAGGTGATGAACTGTCTGTCTGTCTGTCTGTCTTTGACATGGATTGAAAGAGAAAAA
>JANJGK010009275.1:2500-22425 GCA_039081455.1 Macrobrachium rosenbergii
CTTATACGTTTACCTAGTGCGATTCTTCATACTTAATTATTTACTACATTATATGATGAGTTTTGTCTTAGCATTTCTTCACTAATTCTTGTATTTTCGGATATAGTATTATGTAAACTACGCTGCTTAACTCTCTCTACCTCTCTCTCTCTCTCTCATACACATACATTCATATATGCTTTATGTAATATACATCCACACATTTTATTACTTAATGAAAGAGAAGTAATCAGAATTATATATAGATTATAAAACATGAAATTGAGACAAACTCTCTGTCTGTTTTTTGTTTATTTTTCTGTCTGTCTTTATATATATATATATATATATATATATATATATATATATATATATATATATATATATATATATATATATAATATATATATATATATATATATATATATATATATATATATATGTATAATCACTTATGTTTCATAATTTATTCTAAGCAATAGAAAGGCATCTGTCTATATACATGAATTCACATATGCATCTCATCAACATTTCATCCCTTCATCTGGAGCGTCCGGTCATACCGAAGAATATCCTGAACAGCAGGGCAGAAAATATATTAGGGGACGAAAAGACTTGCCCTTGTACCTGTGACACATACAATTCCGGATGTCAGGAGATACACGACTTTTGGCAAGGTGATGATAAATGGAGGCTCGGAGGGAGAGGAAGCGACCGATTTTACGCTTCAGAGAAGAAGTAGAAGAAGAAGAAGAAGCAGAAGAGAGAGAGAGAGAGAGAGAGAGAGAGAGAGAGAGAGAGAGAGAGAGAGAGAGAGAGAGAGAGAGAGGGAGAGAGACAGAATATAGCATTTACCCGTTTTATTTAGTTTTCTAGTTTGTGTGATTTATTGACTAGATATACTGATGATGAAGAGATGATTTCTTCTCCTTAGTTTTATCTTTTTATCTGAATTTGGTATATGAGTTCTTATTTATACCATCTCTCTCTCTCTCTCTCTCTCTCTCTCTCTCTCTCTCGTCATCTAATTCCTTACACAAAAAGCGTTGAATCGTTTTGTGTAGTAAAAACCAATAAGTTATATATAATTTAAAATTGTACAGGTTCACACTCATAGATTGGCCCCTTTTCAAGAAACTAGTGGATATGAAGTGCCGAGACAACATAAAAAATATTTGTTCTATAGATAAATAAGAAGTAAAAAATTCTAGAGCAGTTGTTTCTGTGAACCATCCTTATATTAAGAGGTAAAAAAAGCACACGAGCAAAGACTTGTGCGTATGTGTGTATGCGTGAACATGTGAATTGTGAAACGTTCTTTAGCTCTCCTATATACTGAAACAGAATCCATATTGTGTGTGTATTTTGAATTACTACTTATATGAATTTTGTGACGCTGTTGACCAAAGCAATTTCTTCTACCAACAGCTCAAGAGAAGTTCATGCGTCAGCGAGGAAGTCTACTGTAAGTTAGGTTAAGCAGAACTGAAGGACTAGTCAACATTACTGAGGCATTTGCTGCTCTCCTTCTGGGATAGAAAGTTAAGGACACGTGCCGGCAGAAAGGTTAGCTCTTGATGAAGGCTTTTGTCAGCTTTTTATTCTACTTTTAGAGTTGTTTGATTAATTTTTTTATAGCATACTGCCCTAAAATGGGAAACTGCAGTATCTGCAAAATTTTCGAAATTGAGATATGCCACCTATTGGACTCGTGAAACACTAATACACAAGTTACTGGACTTTCAGAATGACTCTTCAATGCTTTATTTAGGGGGGTCCCATTTACAGTATCTGCAAAATCAGTAGTATAAGGCAAGGGAAAACTGCAGTATCTACCATCTTTTTCTTTTTCGTATTTTTGCAGATACTGAAGTCTTCCATTTTAGGGCAGCATAGCTTCCTGGTGTCCCTGCGGGTATAAGTTTAATTAACCTCTACATAAATACCTCATTATTATTAGCATAAGATTACTTACTGGTGAACTTATTACACTGTTTTCTGTAATTCCAGTGCATAATGGTATTTCATCTTCATTTTTCATTAATATTCGTATTTGGCATAAATCATATGAGTGTCCCCTATTCTTACGAATCGTCCGATTTTCTGGCCATAATTCAACGAATATTTACCGTTATAACTAACATCATCATGTCGGTCAAAAATGTTTTTGCGATTTACAAGTTAATGTCTAAAATGTTAATTTAGACAAAATTTATTAGAATGATAAGCATAAAGTATTCCGAATGAAAACATACAGAAAGGCCATATTCAGTATTTAAAATTTGATATGAAAAAAATCCAGATTGCCTAAATACCATTATTTTAACAACTTACTTTCCATAAAGAATAATTCAGTGATTTACTAAACCCGAGGAAATTTCCAAAACAGCGTTCGGTTTGGGAACACAAAAGAAGAGGATTACCAGGTATTCAACTTACACCTGAGTCGGGACACGTACCTCCAGTCACGTATTTTTCACTGAGCTAATAACCCGATTCTGCGCTTGTATGGCGTGTTACCAATCCGTGCCTTCCCGTGTTCTAAAAAAAATTGGGTGAATATTTTTCACATATGAAATGTCGAGGTAAAATTCTTTCATATTCCAGCCTCGTAATCCTGGTACTCCAAAAGTGGACACGTTCACCCTATTGAAAACAGAACAGAAAATCGCTTGGTCACTTACAGATTGTGAGTTGCGCAGTTCATTCTGGTTCCTTTTATTTCGAGGAGAAATTTTTGTTCTTGTGTTGTGTACGTACTTCTGTTGAATAAATGACTATTAGCCAGTAATATCCCTGGCTGGGTAAATTTGCCTCCAGTAATATTTATGTTTCATTGAAAATAAAAATGCATTAATACCGGGTCTTATATCTTTACATGGAATTTTTTATTGCGGAAGGTGGGGGGGGGGGGGGGGCACAGAGGATGGCAGTGTAAGGCGCCTCTTGATTGTTTCTGAACTATTTCTCTAAGCCTGGTGCTGGTTTTGTTCACGTATCGGTGACTTGGAATTTGTCTGTATGTACTAATCATTTTGTAATGGAATTGTACTTTTTTTCACAAAATTCCGTTTGTTCATCTACTGTTTCATATTTAACTAAAGATATCACCTATTACTATTCCTGGCATGTAATTTCTGCGTGAATCTAATGTGTGCCGACTCTTAGACAAAAATATGTAAAGCGTTCTCGCCTTTTCGTTTTATCTTGAAATTACTGAAGTTGCTTTATAATTTAAACTTATGTACTGTGTTAAACTCATTTTAGATGTTATATTTATTCGTAACAAACACAATAAATCCAAAGGTAAATCGGCAACTGCAAAAAGACTTGTTCGATCACTCATGTATGCAAAAGATTATCTTACATTTTGCTCCTGTTAAATAAAATTGAAATAACAATCAAGTACAGACCAAAACAAAGAAAGTAATTCATTTAAAAGAAACGAAACGGATTAGAAAGCGTAAATCATTTTATATTCAAGGCAAGACGACCGTATGAACAACAATAATCGATTAAAACAACAAGGCTTTAGAAAACACCCACAAAATTTATTTATTAAGCAAAAACACATTTATTTATTAAGCGAAAACAGAACATTTTTTTATTAAACGAAAACCCTTTCAAATTTTATTTATTATGCGAAAACACTTATAAAATTTATTTATTAAGCGAAAACACAAAATTTGTTTATTAAGCGAAAACACAAAATTTCTTTATTAAGCGAAACAGATGTTACTCAGAGACATACCGTTGTGATAAATCAAAATTCCAGTACCACACTGAAAGGAGAGAAAACCCAGTCGGGAATAATGGGATCCCCGCAGTTTTTTGTGCCTCGAGTTTTCGTGAGTGGAATTTGTCGAACGGATTCTCGTGAAGGGAAACAGAAAGAAAAATTTTTTACCCACATACCTTCGATGAATTGGGAACGGAGAGTGCCGACCATAACGAAAACGGTTAGAGGCAATTAAATTGCCCTAATTTTTCCCACAGAATTTCGGAGTTTGCCAGTCAGACCCCTACGGTTGAATATAAAAGAAAAAGAGAAGGGAGGATGATGAGGAAGTGGAGGCGTATGATGAAAATAACATGAATAAAAAAATTCTAAGGTAACTTAATGATAGCTGCTATGACTTGAAATACTTAATGATAGCTGCTATGACTTGAAATACTTTGTTAAAGAATTCTAAAGAGGTGTGATAAAGCATTGGTAAAAAGTAATAATTTTCTTAAGAAACCATGAAAGGAAAGTATATGTTCTCCAAAATGTCATGGAATTCATAAGAGAATACAAAGGTAGATCAGCCTCAGAGTTAAGCAAAGTTTTAGAGCGAGAAGAAAAGTCTTTAGTATCAAAACACCCATTTGTGTCTAACAGTTTGATTCGAGTACCTCTAGCCCTTTATTTATTTATTTATTTATTTATTTTTATTTTTTTTTTGCTAATTGGCAGACGTACTGAGTCTAACAGAAATGAATTTCATATCAATATACGCCTTGTACTCTGTATCTAAAAAAAAAATAGTTTAGCGCAGACAAATTCACATAGGCTATATATGGTATATATGATACTTTGCGTCCTTTGAAGGAAACTCCATAAAGGGCGTCGGAGAGAAAGTGAGATTGACAAAATAAAAGTTTGTTTTTTTACGACGCTCGTTTTACATCTGTGTTATGCATACAACAATTGTTGTATAAAACAGGCACAGAAGTCTTAATGAAACAAATCCATGGGAAAACTAATATGGCTTTGAATACTTAGAAGAGGACATCGTTATTATTACAATAATAAGAAACTATTGATATTACTTATATAGTTATTAGAAGCTAGTATCTATGTTATATGACAAACATTTTTAATATTCTGGATGAGAGAGAGAGAGAGAGAGAGAGAGAGAGAGAGAGAGAGAGAGAGAGAGAGAGAGACTTCGCACTTCATAGAATGTAAAATTATATCTTGCTTTGGCTAAAGCGCACAAAATGGAGGACGTACAAGGACAGAACTATGAGTTCAGGTTAGAAAGTATTTATATAAAACCAGTTATGAAATACAGTAGAATTAGAGAAACAAACCCTGCATGGCGTGCAGAATTCTAAATGACGGAAGGTTTGAAATAGCCACACGTCACCCGAGTGAGTGGCGTGGAGAGCTATTTCTTCATTGTTGCTCCAAATAGTACAGGACTTAAATGTAGGAGGGTAGCTTTCGTTCACCCCTTCAAGCTTCGGTTAAAATATATTCGGGAGGTCTATGCTACTGTGAATAGAGAGTACGTTGACTATTGTATATGCTGCAAGAAGAATCTGCCCTAAAATGGAAGACTGCGGTATCTGCAAAAATACAAAACTGAGAAAAATGGTAGATACTCCCTTGCCTTACTACTGATTTTGCAGATACTGCAAATGGGAGCCCCTTAATACTCGTGGAAAGCATTCAAGAATCATTTTGAAACTGCAGTAACTTGTGTGTTAGTGTTTCACGAGCCCAGTAGGCGGCATATCTCAATTTCGAAAATTTTGCAGATACTGCACTTTTCCATTTTATGGAAGAAATGTTCTCTGTGGCCCTGACTGAGAAATGCAACAATGACTTTCTGTTGTTCCTTCAATGCTGCTGTCGAAGGTTTTCTCTTACCGCTGGAAAGTCGTGGTTTGTTGTATATCCTTGTACGCCCTCCATTTTGTGCTCTTTAGCCAAAGTGAGATATAATTTTACATTTTATGAAGTGCAAAGTATCATAATCCTTTTGCGTTAGTAAAAGTCAGGTCCGTAAAGGCAAGAAATATGAAATGCGAGAGAGAGAGAGAGAGAGAGAGAGAGAGAGAGAGAGAGAGAGAGAGAGAGAGAGAGAGAGAGAGAGAGAGAGAGAGAGAGAATCATGGAAAAAAATCCGGAAAAAAGTGCAGGTTGTCAAAAAAAAATAACTTTCTCAAATAAAAGCAAAAGCCCTATGTAGAATAGCTGAATAAAAATTATATATTGCAAATACAAAAAAAAAGAAAGAAAGAAAAAAAAAAAACAAATCGAGGCAAAAGTCCTGCAAAATGTTTGAGAGTGAAATGCTTGATCTGAGGGAAATTATTTTCCTGAAAATGGATTGGAGTCCATCGAGCTCAAATGGCTTTTCTATATTCGTGTTACTTGAACTTCACCATTTGCTGTTGGTGAATATATGTTTAGGAAACAGAACATCAAGGACGGGGGGCCAATGTCGCAAAAACAAAAAAAAAAGAAATTCCCCGTAGGGGGTTAGTGCCATCAGTGCACCTCATGCGGTGCAATGTAGGCATTACTTAAGGTTCTTTGCGGAGTGCCTTTGGCCCCTGGTTGCAATTGCTTTCGTTCCTTTTACTGTACCTCCTTTCATATTCTTTTTATTCCATCTTACTTTCCACCCTCTCCTGACAATTGATTCACAGTCCAACTGCGAGGTTTTCCTCCTGTTACACCTTTCATACCTTCTGACTGTCAATTTCCATTTCAGCGCTGAACGACCTCATAGGTCCCTTTGCTTGGCCTTTGACCTAAATTCTATATTCAATTCAATTCAATGTCGCAAAATTATCGGGTTATTTCAGAAATGCATGCGTTTAATAAAAATAAACATATAATCTATATTTTCATACGAAAAAATTCAATTGCCGGTCATGTATAAAGCAAAATTCATTTTATGCTTTATGATGTCAGAGGATGCGCTTCGTTTAATTCACAACCAAGGAAATTGAAGGGATAATAACGAAAGGGAAAAAAAAAACTTACGCACCTAACAATAGTGAGTTTTAGACTGAAAAAAAATATATGAATATTACTTTAAACTCTTTTACACTGCTCCTTAAAACATATACTAACTTAAAATTAATATCATTCCGAGCTTGAAATGAAAAAATATTCACAGAGAGGTAAATTTTTCTCATTTTTATTATTTTCATTTTAGTTTTCCTGTACTATCAGCAGGGAAAAAAGTTCACACAACCACCATCGATTATAGATCCTTGTTATGGGTATTTCCTTTTTTTCTTCTCCGGATGAATTTGATTTTTATTTCTCCGTTCTGCTATATTTTTCTCCACTTTGCTCCAGTAAATATTACGTTAAGCCTTTGCAATAATTTGAAAAGTCCTTTCATTAGTTTCTGAATATCATGTCGACCGAAGCTCAGGTTTGTTACGCCCGAAGTAGGGTAAATCAAATGCAAGAAGAAGAAAGAAAATGACAAAGACCCTACGAAACGAATTGTCTAATCACATAACAATCCCTCAGTTACCATATCCATCGTTAGACTTATTTATAATTTACATTCATCTTTTGTATCAGTAGCCCAGGTAGGGGGTTAATGCCGTCAGTGCACCTCATGGGGTGCACTGTAGGCATTACTTAAGGTTCTTTGCAGCGTTCCTTCAGCCCCTAGCTGCAGCCCCTTTCGTTCGTTTTACCGTATCCCCTTTTATATTCTGTTTCTTCCATCTTACTTTCTACCCTCTCCTAACAATGGATTCATAGTTACACCTTTCAATCCTTTTATTATCAATTTCCGTTGCAGCGCTGAATGACCTCATGGATCCCAGTGTTTGGCCTTTGGCCTAAAATTTATATTCAGTTTAATACTATATATCAGTAGCGTTTAATTGAAACCCCTCAAAGGTCTGCGTAAAACTACGCTACGTCCTGGCCTTTTTAATCTCAACTGAACCCGTGCGCTTTTCGATTAAATCTCTAAGGTTCTCGTGGGAGACCAAGGTAGTTCCCAGTATAAAAACCGCATTTAGACTATATTTGAATCTGAATTAGCGGCATGTAATATGTAGGCTGAGGAATAAATACAACTATGTTATCAACAGGCACCATATGGTAATAGTACGGCGATATTCAATTAAAAGTCCTAAACGAAGAAAAAGTGTGAGGAAGAGAATTGGGTGATTCGAAATTATCACGAAAAAGATGAGAGTAAGCAAAGGAAAAGCCCAGATGCAAACGCACTTATTTGACTTCAGATCGTGACCGTCAAAGATGAGTAGTAGATATCATAAAAGTGTTCATATAACATAGCGAAATAAAAGATGAAAAGTGTTTTTAAAGAATTTTAGATAAAGATCAATACGAGAAGGAAATGATTGAGATAAATCGTACGAATCCCCAACCTGCTCAGGTGTGTCCTAACAGAAGCCAGGCCAAGTGTTGCGCTCGGAAGCATTATCCAAAGCAATTCCTGATAATCGGAGGGTCTTTGCCTGGCCACAAGGAATTTCACGCAAGTGGCGTTTGCAACAGGGATGCCTTGCGGTTAAGCTTAATTGGCGTTCCATTCAGTTTCATTACTGCAGCAAGCCTGGGGAGATTTTAGCCGAACTCGTCCTCATCTGAAATTTCAATTGTATGAATATGTACCATGAATGACCTACATACCGGTCAGTGTCATTATTCCTTCACAATGCATTGCTAATAATAAGACGTTATTTGTTACTGAGTCTTGACAAGCCACTGAACTTTTGTTCAAGGTTGGCTATTTGGCAATATCTCTCTATCACGTTCAATATCTCTCTAGCTGCCCCTTATTACCGAAGTGAAATGGCACTTATTCGTCTCTGTATTGACGACGGAATGCCAAAATACGCTAAAACATTTTGGAGTGTGGTGTTCCCTTTGTAATACCAGGGAATCATTCATTTTAATTATGACCCGCTAAATGCACAGGTAAAGTTGGGGGTGAATTTGAAATGCTTTCAGTTTATTTGTTTTCCTTTTAACTTGGTCCGAGTGCCCGTGTAATTTATTAGACTAACAGATTTTCGATATGCGCTACGTCCATTAAAATTTGATGCATTTCATATCTAGTAAAATGAACTATTCTCTCGTAGTGTAGACATTACTACGTTAAATCATCTATTGATATGATCATTCCCATATAATCAATAAATATCCTCCTACGGAGTTAACTGCCAGTTTCATACTTAAGCCACCTTACTCATTATAGTACTTGATTTTTTCCTTAAAAATATGGTAAATTTTCTATTATTAGCAAAATGGGAAATTCAGTGTCTGTAGAGAAATCCTAACAGAAAATTCTTGCCTTTTTTAACAAATATATTTGGATGAAAATAAAAAATAAAAAATGCAGTATGTGTTATAAACCTACTTGTTCACATCTGCAAATCATAATACGTAATAGTGAAAAAAGTTATATCCAACCATGTCACCGACAAATATCGCTATTTCGTAAAAGAAATTCATTGCAGGAGAATAAATAGGAATTCGTTTCCAATGGTACGAATATTTCCAATAGCAATGCCAACGTGATACTAAAAGTCAGTCAACAACTGATATTCTTTTAATAATAAATATTATTGAGAATCGTTAACGTTGCATCTATAATATGCAGGAATTACCTTGTGGTATTTCGAGAACAAATGTTAAGCTCAATGAAAACAAATGCATCAAGTTTTAAACTTTCTGTAGAGATGATATTTTTAACATTTTGTTCAACGATTTAGCTGCAACTGAGTGTGTGTGTGTGTGTATGCGAGTCCGAGAGAGAGAGAGAGAGAGAGAGAGAGAGAGCACATATCAAACCAATTAAAAAATAGGGCCTTTATTACGACACAAATGTCTCCAAACTTTAGAATTCTCGAGTAGGATAATTGCCCAAGAGGTTAAGGAACTTTTCCTCTCGTTAACAAAGAAACGTCTTTAGTGCAAGGACGGGAGGGGATGAAATTGCTAAAAGTTTTTATTAACATTTATTTCTTAGTTTTGCTTATATCTGTTACAGTTTTTACTTATATATCTGTACACACACACACACACACACACACACACACACACACACACAGACACATATATATATGTGTGTGTGTGTGTGAAGGATTGCAAGTTCTACATAAAAGATGAACGAAAATTCCAATTCATCACATTAGTATATATTATCTGTACCGCAGTTGTAGTAATTGGTCCAGGAAATGATGGAAACCGGGTCCATTCGAACAGTGTTTGACTTTAATCGTAAAGGATTTACTGATAAATATGACAGTATGATATCCTATGACAGTGCTGTGTCACGGCATCGCTAACAAAATCAATGAAGATATAAGTAGACAGAATGTTTTAACATTTCTTGACAGTTTCAGTTAACAGTCATATCACGAAATTGAAATTCTAATACCCGTTAGTCAACGGAAATTGAAAGCTAAATCATATTTACCTCGTACATCTAAAGTTAAAACGAGGTTTACGTTTCACATTTTATTTCGGTATAGAGTTCGTGACAAGCCATAAAATAAAGATGATATCGCCACGAACATTAATTTTCTGACCTTTATAGATTTTTAGGACGCATAACAGAATTCGTAACAAAAAATTCAAAATATAGACACAACTTTAAACGCTGTTAAATTTGCTCTATATAATTGGTTTTCAAACCTGTTAAAACCCTAAACCAATCTTTTTAAAAGTGACACGGTAGTATTAGCAGTTCAAAAAGAACAGGGCCATGTCTGCAACGTAGATCAGACAAATGGCAGGAAACTGCAAAGAAACGTTATGGTCAACATTGTTCCGTTACTTGCAAAGGATATTGATATTGTACAGCCCCAAGTGGACAAACATATTTCTACCTAGATTCATATTCTTAAAGAATAACTCTTGGGATACTTCATTATCTAAAGCAACCAAGCAAGGTCCTAGAACTATCAGTGTTTATGGAGCAAAGATTCATTACCCACGCGTCCTTTATGCAGAAGTTTTTCACGGAAAACGAAGAGATCAGTATAAAGTTCTGTAGGGTCCCACGTGGATCCCACGCATTGTCATCTCACCTGGCTCGCTAATCTCCTCACAGCAACACCTCCGCGCACAAAACACAAGGACACAAGACACAAAGCATACGTTACGCAGCTTTTGTACATATATCTCCATTCATATTATTGACATGTTGAATGTATCTTTATTATCTCAGGCGTTACAATGTCAGCATTACAGCCATATGTATCATAGCTTTAGTCATGCCTTGTATATCAATTTATAATGTATATATTCATCTGTCAACAAACACAAATGATTGTGCGGTGACCTCTGTTTTCGTTCGCCTAGTGTCGGACGCTGTATTTCCGCTCGAATAAAGCCAGCTCATTCAAAAACAACTGCTGAATAAATTAGTAAGTTTGTAGACGCTGACTCTTACTCACGCCTTCGCTACAGGTTAGATATTAGAAACGTCGGGATTTAGCAGGATTCACATGTCAGTTTATGGTACATATATGCGGTACATGTTCACTTCAATTTGTATTACTAGCATTTTCCAATGCATAATTTCTTTTAACTATGATCTAGTTTCTTTAATCTGTTAAAAACAGAGAAAGCATATTCCGAGATTGTTTAATTACTTTATTGTCTATAAATGGTAGAATTAGACCAAAAATCATCAGTGTAAAAAAGAAATATGAAATAATCTTCCATCAGAAATACAGAACATGGTTCAACAAGACGACTCCGTAGGCACTTTTTTTTTATTGCTTTGATATGAACATTAAAAAAAAGGAAAGAAATGTATGAAAAGTCCTTTTCTTGCTACAGCGTTTTGTAAGTCTATGAAATAGCAATAGATTTCCCTTTTGCTATCTGGGTCTCCTTTGAATGTCCAATGGGTGACGGTCGATTAACCTTCAGGTTTGGTGAGCGTCATTTCTTATCAATAGAATAACAAAAGGGTGACTGTAAATAAATCACCAAGATATACACGTATCATATTAGGGGGAATTATTATCCATTTCAGGGACCACGAGTCATCGTTTTTCTCGAATATCTTTCAAACTAATTATGTGATCGACACAGTTACAAGACACCTCCCGGTAATTTTTGGTAATATAGTGCATTGTCAAATGGTTTTTGTTAAGGTGTTTACTCTTGACCTACACGTGTTGCCAAGCATCGCCAACCTATGGATTCGAACGTCACTTATCCCCATCCCGTCCCATCCTCCTCCTTCCCCTCCTCATCCCTCCCTCAACCCACTTTCCTGGCCTCCCCATCTCCGGCCTCGCTTTCCTGTCTATGGGGGATGGCGGACGTTCGATTGCGTAGATTAATCCTGCTGACTCATGCGACTTTGCCTTTAAAAGTCGAGAGTAAACGCCTTAACTAACACCATTTGACAATGCACTATACCAAAAGTTAGAGGGAGGTGTCTTGTACACTGTGTCAAAATACCTTTTCGATCAAATAATTAGTTTGAAAGACATTTGAGAAAAACGATGACTCGCGGTCCCTCAAATGGATAGTAGTTTGCTGTCTTATGAGCACGGATTAATTTTCGCCTTGTGTTCTGTTACTGTCAAAAAACAAATATTTCATACTTAGTAATACAATCATAAATGCGTGTATGCACACAGCACCGATATTTTCTTTTGAGAGAGAGATTAAGAAGTAAACCAAATACTTCTGTGTTTTGTCTCTCCATCGATTTGTTCTTAAGTCAGCAAAAAAATATGGAAGTTAAAAAAAAAAAAAAAAAAAACATAGATGGCCTACGGATAGGCGTTTATCTTGTCTGAAGATGAATACCGATTATATTTTTTTATCTTTTGTGGTTGTCAACAGCATAAGAGTACTCATCAATATGAGAACAGTGGACGTATATGTGAATGGATTTGGCTTGATACATCTTCTCTTATATTTAAACATATTTTACTTACAATCATACTCACGTAAAATTATTCTTATTTATATGATGTAAAAAAAAAAAATTAACTTTAAATCGTTAACATGATTTTCCAAGATCCTTCTGGTGGTCAAAAAAATATGTCGGATTCAAGGAACGATGATTTGTGAATTAACTTACGATGCATCGAATATAATTTCCTCGTTACTAAATAAGGAAAGAATTTTTGAACATCCGCGTTTGGGGCAAACGGTCTTACTTCCGGAAAAAATGTCAATGGGATTTAGTGACTGTTCATTAAGGATTGCCTGAAATACTCACAGATGTTAAATTGAATTCATTATAACCATTTTTAGAAATGTATCTTTTACGTTTTTATTTTTGCTAGTTAAGACAATACTGTAAACGTTTCAGCTTGCTCATTCTCCTAAGAACTGGAAACGCCTACGATTTTACGTGCCCTTATTTACATTGATGTGATCAAAATTACTGAAATATTCACCTTCGAACTTCTGTATATTTTATTTCTCTAGAGAAACTGCCACTTTTGACATTTGTGTCGATAAATTCAAGAAATTCAAATAAAATATTTGGGCAGTGAGAAATCAAATATATTCACGATGTCATCAGAAAACAAAAGACAGGAAGTCTGTAGGATCGCATTTCCATTCTGTAGGAGGATTTAGTAGGTCATTCTGGACTGAATATTGAGCCCTTCCGTCTCAATCCACATAGCATTCATATTCGAATTAGGGCATTCATTTGATTTTCAGAGGAAGTATATATATGGTATATATATAACATTTTTTGGCTTTAATATCTGTACGTAACATTCTTTCATGAGTCTGAACAGAATCCGGTTATGGATTAATCATACTTTTGTGTACTTATCGTAAGGAATACAACAGGAAATAGATATATTTTACCTGCCTCTGCTCCATTTATACGCTCCAGTTGCTTCACCCGGGAGCTTTAATTAATTATTATCTCTGTAGCGAGCAGAAGAAATCATAAAGTCAATTGTATTCGATCCCTGAAAATATTTTCTTCGTACGGATAATACAGGAGCGTTCATTTAGAGGATATTCATTGAAGAAAAAAAACATGAACAAAAGACTGTTGAAGATGACATCACTTTGTAGTAATATTAACAATGTTCCATCTAACGTAATGAGTCAAAATTCTTTCCAGTTTCCGTACTTGTGCCTCTATGAGGCGTAAACATAAATTAAAGACGTTATCAACATCAGCTTACAGGATAAGATATTGCCATCCTATTCGAAAAATAAGTTCGCTTTGTAAATTTATTACGGTCCATTGTGTAAAATGTCCTACCAGGAAAAAACTGCAACGTAAGTGATTAGAAAATATCAGGCGGATGTATAAACCTTATTGATGGAGATAAAATTATATTGTTAAGGACATCTTTGCAGATGTCCTATTATCTGTTTTCATCAAATCATAGTTTAAGAGCTATGGAACTCATCTGATGTGAGCTAAATATATATATATATATATATATATATATATATATATATATATATATATATATATATATATATATATATATATATTCAGTATATATATATATAATATATATATATATATATATATATATATATATATATATATATATATATATATATATATATATATATATATATATATATATATATATATATATAAGATTTAATTGGAACCAAAAGGTTGTCACTGTCGGGAGTATTTTTATCGATAAATGTATTCATACATTTTATATCTTGATGTCTTTGGTTGATATCATTCCATTACAAGAAGTGAAGTCAAGTTAGCCCATCCAGCTCTCTCTCTCTCTCTCTCTCTCTCTCTCTCTCTCTCTCTCTCTCTCTCTCTCTCTCTCTCTCTCTCTCTCTTATTTCACGGAAGGGTGGTTAAGATACATAGCTTCCATCACAAGGTAATTTTGACACGAATGTCAACATGCTCATCTTCGTAAGTGATACTTTACAGTCATTACCCTCTTCAGTGGAAAGGCCATTTCATTAAGCCTGAGACAGAGAGCGACAGGAAAAGACGTAAATTACTGTGCCACCTTTTGCTAAATTTCCTTTCTGGCTTTCATGAAACTATTGTTCAATGGGAAGTGTTTTGCGCAGACACATTTGAAGGTTAGAATATACTTTTAAATGCCTTCAGCAGGTGGTGATAACTTCATTTGCTCCAGTCTGAATTAAACTTTTTAGTTTCCTGTAAAAGAAAACTATTGTGCCGGCTTTATCTGTCCGTCCGCACTTTATTCTGTCCGCACTTTTATTCTGTTCGCACGTTTTCTGTCCGTCCTCAGATCTTAAAAACTACTAAGGCTAGAGGGCTGCAAATTGGTATGTAGATCATCCTCCCTCCAAGCATCTAACATACCAAATTACAGCCCTCTAGCCTCAGTAATTTTTATTTTATTTAAGGTTAAAGTTAACCATACTCGTTCTTCTGGCAACGCTATAGGATAGGCCACCACCGGGCCGTGGTTAAAGTTTCTTGGACCGCGGCTCATACAGCATTATACCGAGACCACCTAAAGACAGATCTATTTTCGGTGGCCTTGATTATACGCTGTAGCGCTGTACAGAGAACTTGATCGCGCCAAAGAAACTTCGGCTCATTTTGTAGTTGTTATCTTTGCGATCCATGAATACGTTCACAAGAGAGGTACTGTGTTTGTACATTTGATAAAATATAAGTTAGTGAAAAAATGAGGTGTTTGGAAATCACAAGAAAACGACAAAAGGAGGAATATTGGTCATATTTCTGACATGAAAGTGTGCTTCGAATTGTTTAGCCTAGTTATCCGATAAATAAGCATCTTTAGTTTCATAAATCATATTTCTATAGGAATAAATTCGTTTCTTTCATTACCCATATCATTCTTCTTCAACTCGACATGTAACGATAAAGGATTGTTCTAAAATCACAGAGTACTTGAAAACAGGTCATAAAGAACATGATTCTGATGCTTTATTAAGCAACATTCCGAACGCATCATTATTGATCAAATTGATAACGATCCCCAAAAATATCCTCAACATAATTAAAATTCGTGTTATCAACTTTTCTTACCATATTCCAATGACCAGGAGTTACGGTGGAGTTAGTCACATAAAATTTATACACTTTTCGTATAGATAGATAGATAGATAATTAGATAATAGATAGATAGATAGATAGATAGATAGATAGATAGATAGATAGATAGATAGATAGATAATTAGGTAATAGATAGATAGATAGATAGATAGATAGATAGATGGATAGATAGATAGATAGATAGATAGATAGATAGACACAGACAAATAGCTAGATAGATAGACACAGACAAATAGCTAGATAGAAAACAGAAAGACAGATAGATAGAATGATAGATAGATAAACAGATAGATAGATAGATAGACAGATAACAGCCAGACAGATAGATAGATAGATCGGTAGACAAACTGATTACAGAGAGAGAGAGAGAGAGAGAATGATCCAAAAGGGAATTTAGAAGCGCCGTATGTTGCTTTCATCTTTTCTACAAGACCGATGCCCTTATCGCTACCTGAATGTTTGCAAATCATTCCAAAGCAACAGAAGGAGAAAAGTCAAGACCCTCTTGCCCACCTAACGCCTAATGCACTGCTATTTTCCAAGATATTTGCAAGTTTCCCAAGTTTCCGTAAGGTGAAAAGTTCGTGATAGCATGAAATAAACGAATGAAATATGTTACTATTAAATGGTCGTATATTTTTCTTATATATATTTAGTAATATTTTTATATTACTAAATATCTACTGAGTGATGTATTGTGTTTAAAAAAAAAAAACTGGTTAAAAGTTATGAAGCAGAGCGAATGAAAATACAAATAAATACTAATAAATACGTTGGCATTAATTTGTGGCTTATCTGAGGTTAAGATGTCTAGCTTCATCGGAACTTGAAAATATAACTGCAATTGAAATTTAATTCTGTGCTAGGAATATGACATTTCCTCCCCCCTATGACGCAACAACCACACTTAAGTGATATTAAAGAAATAAGAAGTAAAAATAAATGAATTGAAAAGCTTAGTACGTACTGTACATTCATCTTTGTTTGATTATCCATTCGTTTACACAGATTGTTTCAAGAGTTGTCCCAGTTGAGAACTTATCTGTATCTGCATATATATTGTAATTTAAAACAAGTAAAAAGTGCGCCGAAGCTTCTTCGGCACAATCGAATTTCCTGTACAGCAGCTATAGCGTATAATCAAGGCCACGGAAAATAGTCCTATCTTTCGGTGGCCTCGGTATAATGCTGTATGAGCCTCGGCCCATGAAACTTTAACCACGGCCTGGTGGTGGTCTATCCTATATCGTTGTCAGAAGCACGATTATGGCTAACTTTAACCTTAAATAAAATTAAAACTACTGAGGCTAGAGGGCTGCAATTTGTTATGATTGATGACTGGAGAGTGGATGATCAACATACCAAAATGCAGCCCTCTAGCCTCAGCAGTTTTTAAGGTCTGAGGGCGGACAGAAAAAAGTGCGGACAGACAGACAAAGCCGGCATAATAGTTTTCTTTTACAGGAAACTAAAAATGAGATAATGCTAAATACACGACATTAGCTTAAATAAAACTTCAGAAATTAAGCTCCCCTGAATGCTTAACACTGTAGATATGAACTGGCAGTTTGCTGTTTGGAGGATTTTCTGTAACTGTCTTTGAAAAAAAAAGTAGTGAACCAGACGTTATAACAAAATGGTGGACGAAAAATAGAAGTATTCATAGAAATAAAAAAAACGATCATCTAGCCAGTTAGAGGTATAGAACCTTATATGTAATACGGTAATGAACAGTTCATTAAAAACTAATTGACTTTCAAGATTTATTTTGAGTAAGGGAATCAAGAATTATTTATTTAGATACAAAAACTTTAGCTAGAATAGGGACACGAATACAAAGTTGAAACTTCTCCCATGATAGAAAAAATGTTAATATCGGCTTGCGACATTCATCTTTTTAGTCGAATATTAAAGCATTCTCGATGTCTGATCCCATTCAGACGATTTTGAAATGTTCTATATCAGGGAACATAAATTATTTAGAGAGCGTCTGTACATTTTGCTTTTGGAGCCGACTACTCCAAAAAGATGAACATATCCTTTTTAAGAGGTCATCGGCCTCCTTAGAATGTGTAGAGTTAACAACCGCTTTGACCTTAGTGACCTTCATAAGTGCTCATAAATGGATTCCTTTTCTCTTTAGAACAGTGACATGAAAGAAGCACTATAATGGCGAAAACATAATAACTTACACATGTGGCGTGCATTTGGTAACCCTTTTACGTGCCCCGAGTACAAAGGGACCCGTTATAACTGTGCAAAGCTGGTGCAAATGGCACTAGATGGCTTAATGATGCGATACTTAGCGTGCTTATTGCGTCATTAGCTTGTGCAAAGATTTTACGCAGTTGTCCATTTTTTGCAAGTGATCTCCTTCAGGTCATCACCTTGAGCTCATTTTGTCTTGTCATTGCGCCACATGCCGAAGAGCTTTTTTGCCGTGCGAAAACATTTCATTTCATTTTTAAAAAATCATTCCTTTATGTTCGTATGGATTTGCCTTCATGAATGACTGGGTCACCAATAAGCTGGTCTACGAAACATAAAATTACTTGTCGCTGAGTTAGATACTATGATCAAACTGGTGAAAGAAAGCCTTTACTGGAAGGCACGCAGAACAAAATGAATGATTTACCTACGTTTGTTATGCGTTGATTTATGGTAATACTCAAGGCCAAGAGAAAGAGAAGGTCTGCTTACTTCCCTCCAAATCCTCCATGTAGGCGGAGCTTTGTCTACCTCCTTATTGCGTCAGCAGGTGAATTGCCGTAACGAGCAGGTACCTCTAAATTACGTCATCGCCTACGTAGTTATCCCGGGTGGGAGGCGACTCCACCCAGTTGGGTAGACCTTGTCTCTCTTGGCCTTGGTCATACTGACATTTACATTAACTGTTGATGAATAAAATACAAAACTTATAATGTAATTATCTAAACTTAGCTTCACGAAACATTGATCTAAGCTTAGTTTTATCGTTCAATCTATATTTTCATAAAACCCCTTAGATTATAATAATAATAATAATAATAATAATAATAATAATAATAATAATAATAATAATAATAATAATAATAATAATAATAATAATAATAAATGCAACTAACCAAGGTAAAATGCAGGTATGAAACCAAGAGAAATATTTTCCAGAACTTTTCCAACGCCCATCGTAGAGAGATTTTGGCTCAATTATAAAAGCTGAGTCGGAAATAAAGTTATTTGAAAATGTGGCATACAAAGCGATCTGGTTTGTACCCTGTGTATTTTACACGCAGGCACAGAAAGTCTCTAAACTTTTGTTTATTGCAATTCCGTATACCAATTCCAGTGCTTAAGACAGAAGAAGATAGAAGCAGGAAAATTATTCCGCACAATATATTGTTGACCGGGAATTTCACTGATAGCTTTTTGTATAACTAAATTAGTAATTAATAATAATTCACCTTTTTTTTATAGAGATCGTCTTTTCACTACAATGCACAAGGGAAAGGTAGATTTTGCAACATAAAGCAAAAAACCTTCTCGAAAATATACTCGCAAAGAAAATGTTTTCATGTTACAACATCCGAGAGGAAAATCGTACCCAGAATCAAATGCTGGCGAAAGCAGCGGGTATCAGTTGACAGCCGATATCTGTTCTCCTTGTCTGCAAGGATGGCTCCCCCTCTTAGCTCGTGAGGTTCAGGATTTCCCCAGAGGAGATATCCAAAATCCTCTGATCCTCGCGGACTTTGGATGCCACACGTCTTCAGTTATAGCGTCTGTAAAAGAGACATCTGAAGCGTTTCATGAAATATCCTTAACTTTCGAGAAGGAATTCGGTGGGTTTTTCCCTCTTTAAATCAGCTTCTATACTCATGACGATATAAGTTAAGTGTTCTGTTTCATATGAATCATTATTGGTATAATTCCAAGATGTATATATTGAGCTCATTCATGGTCAGAGCCAGTTCTGCTTTGCGTATTTATTACTTTTGATATGCTGTTTATCGAAGGGTTATATGTACTTATGATTAATTTAAGAAATCTAGTGGCTGAAACAAAGATCACTTCAGCATATTTTGCATACAGATAAAACCTACTGACGTTGTTTGGTTTTGAAACGTGAAGAATATCTAAGTCAGGAAAGTTTAAAAGAGAAAAAAAAAAGGTAATAATTAAACGCAATTCTTTAAG
>JANJGK010009276.1:0-22425 GCA_039081455.1 Macrobrachium rosenbergii
CCACTCACTAATCTGCTCCATGTCACAACTGAGACTAAGGGTAGCTTCATTTCTCATAAGAGGAGATTTCACTACACCTACAAGTGTTGCATCATCAGCATACTGGACAATCTAGTTTTCCAGGTGAACAATCACATCATTTGTATACACAAAAGATAACAATGGTTCAAGAACATTACCCTTTGAAACTCCAGACGCAATAGGTCTCGGTTCGTTAAAGATCTCATCAACAGCAACTCGATGCTACCTACCTGTAAGGAAATCTGGGAGTAATCGTGAAACCTATCCATCCACTCTAAGTATCCGAATTGCATCGTGATTTACAAAGTCGGAGCACCACTAAAATTTATTTGAATTATATTATAAACTCGAAATCCTTATCAAGTTTCTCTTGCAAATGGCATTTCAAATCTAAGAGAGCATCACAAGTAACTAACTGCTTCCTATATGCGTATTGACTATCCTTTACATTCCACATATGGTTAATATATACAGGCTTAAAAATAATTTTTCTGCAACTTTGTAGAACAAAGGGAGAATAGAAATTATCCTGTAGTTCATGCAGCCTACAGATATGCCACTCTTTGAAACAGGTACTGTATTACTAGGCTTGCGTTCATCCATAAAGATACTACGTTGACCTAAATATCTTTAAATCTACTGATCTTGGCAGACAACACACTTGAAACCTTTTTAAAAAGCAAAAGGAAGAAATCCTTTAAATCTTTAAATCTACTAATCTTGGGGACAACGCACATGAAACTTTTTAAAAAGCAAAGAGCACAAACCTCAAAGATCTTATCCACCCCAGCCATCAAGATTATCAAGAATTTTGTTAGCATTCCCAGAGCAAACTGCAAACTTTGTAAGAAAAGTTTCAGGATGAAAAGTATCAGGGAGAGGTACACCCTCAGTTGACTTTTTAGCTTCAAAAGCTCGATGATGAAGTTTAGCTTTTTTCCTAGGGCCAGTAACCAATCTGCCATCATAATTTAGTAGCAGTGACATGGAAGACGAGCCTGACCCAAAATTAAATGATGGCAATTAGGTTCACTACAGATGAGGCTGAGTAATTCTTTCAAGTTTCCCCTTTAAGGAATTATTGCAGTTTCTCTCAGCTATATGGTAAATTCTAGTCGCAGCATGGAGACACTAAAACAAAATAGTGTAATTTTCATGTGAACGATTTCATCTCCATGTTGAATTTGGTCTGTTTGTCACGGTAAGCTCATCTTCATATATCATCAAAACATAGCTGGTTATTTGCGTTGAATTTGATGGCCTTTCTAGGGACGTACCTTAATTAAATAGCCATCAGTATTTCATTTAACTTCTTTTTGGGATCAGGATCTTATATAGCATCTCAAATATTACGTGCAATGCAAGCTTTAATAATGCGATCCCAGTTGGCTCTTGATTTCAAGTAGACGTTATTTCCAATATTGCATTAGGAATACACTGCCTGATAGATATGTCCATTTCAATGGCGCAATGACCGGAAGTTCCTATACACTCGCAGACCTTAGACTTATTGATAGCCGGAACATCTCTGAATATGAGGCCTAATCCTAATCTATTACCAGAAATATGCATGGGTTCCTTAATTAGCTGGAATAATCGGGGGATAAACAGGACTCAAACGAAGACCGACCACGCTGGTCTGTGGAATTTAAACTGTGCCACTCGCTATGCTTTGCATTGCAGTTTACAAATAACGAATGAAGCCTTTGAATTCTGTGACTGAGCCATACTGATCCTTTCCAAGAGAATCGTCGATATTTGGATTGAGGTAAACAGCAAATATGTAAGCATTGTAGAAATTACTGAAAATCCTAAAACAAAGGATTTCATACCAACTACACTCCAAGTTTTCTGACGATAAATAGGTCGTCCAGACTTATTGTATACAGCCATGCACGTGGGATGATACGACAATAAATAAATTCAGGGCCATCAAGCCTTGGGATTGAAAGCTTGTTACTGCTTACAAGAGTCTCGGATAAAAACAGCAAATCATACTCACCGGCACAACTCTGGAGATCAAGAAAATTTTACCTTAAGCCTCAAATACTTGAGTAAAGGGCTCTGCATACTTTCTTACAGTAATGAGTTGCAGGCTCAGGTGTAAACTCGATGTTCCCTGAAAGAATTAAAACCAATAACACAGAATTAGCAGCAAAACTAATGAAGACTCATAACAACAGCAACGTAGTAAAAATAAACAGAACAACTAACAATACAATCAACAACAACGCTATTTACGTTAGTTACAATAATTCCATTGAAAGGATGGATAAAGCTGACCATATGTCATTAAAGAAAGCCCTGGAAGCAACTGGTTCATAAGGTTAACACCTCTTAAGGCAAATAAGAAACACGCTGGGTTTACCGCAGCAATTGGGGGGAGGACAGTCAGGATGGATTTGGAAATGGTAAAAAGCTTAGAAGAAAAAGATCAGGTAACGAAGAAGGCAATTTCCTGATAATCCACCGATCAAATTTTGCTTTCTCGTCTGCCTGCCTTACACACTTCGAAGAAACGGGAAAGTAAAAACAAAAGAAAAATACCTGATTGTACCCTCAAGCAAGGGAACTCAAACCCAAGACTTTGCAAGGCTATCTTACAGCCCAAGGTTGAAGAACAAAGGACGTGTTCAGAGTAATCTTCTCTTAGAAGGTTTGCCTACCAAGGCTAAAGGGTCCTTTCACCGGCTGGTTTGATTAGTCGTCAACACAGAAAACGAGTTTTGCCATTATGAAGCGATAAGGAATTTTATGAAACGCAAAGGTTTAAATCAGCAAACGAACAAAAATCCATAGATAACTATTTTCAGATTATGACAACTAACAAAGAAAGCCAGTTGTACAGATATTTAACATCTTATCACTAATCATCTTATTACTAATCTAAAGTTCGTGGAACATCCTTCTTAAGAACCTAATTCATGAATTGAGGAAATCAAATTGCTGGAGACGCTTACTGGCAGACAGTTCTACATATATCAAGCAAAAAAAAAAAAAAACTCTGCAAAATGCTATGGGTTTATTATTAAAATTTCTTTTTTTATAATCCTATATTTTTTTTTTATTTATTTCCTATCCATTTAGCAGCCATGGCTCATTGGTAATATTTTCTCCTCATAAGAAGAGAAATTCATTTAGAAGGAATTTTTGTAATTCCTCTCTCTCTGGCTCTTTATATATATATATATATATATATATATATATATATATATATATATATATATATATATATATATATATATATATATATATATATATACATATGCGTGTGTGTTTATATGTATATACATGCTGAATTCGCAAATTTTCTAAACGGTGAAACTCACCTGATATGAAATCGTAAATCGTTATTCCCTGCAAGATGAAATCTCCCTCCAACATGGATTTCCACTTATATCCCATGCAGGATATAGGCACACTTCATCTCTCCTGCTCGACTCGCGTCCAGTACCTGCATGTAACAATGAAAGGGGTGTGACACACTACGGGATTTATCTCTCTGGAATATGTGTTCAAAAAGGATGAAGATAGGGGAGTATTCCCTATATATATGCCCTTGGCTATTTTTAGAGCACTCGGCAAAGTAAGGATGCTAAAAGTATCTTACGGTTTTAGTGTGAGGAAAAAATATTCTTATAAACAAAAGCTCAGTAATGAGGCTTGTCATTTCTGTCGAGATGCCTAGATGGCGTACGGCGTACAAGGTAGTTGAATAATGCTCATTAGATTTAAAACAATCCCATACAACACCCCCAAATTTGCAGGATTTGTATTTCTCGCTTTTTATCTTTTGCAAATAAAGAAAGTTTTTCCGGAATCACCTGCTGAGGATTTAAAACGATTTCTTTCCAGTGACCTCACCGCAGTTACTTACAATTAATTGACCAGTTCTTTTCACCTTATGAAACTAACCTTCACATACTAATACAAAAAATAAATAACGGTGTAGTTCTACAAAAGAGATGACAATAGCGATTTTCATTCAACAGATTTACATTACCATGTTTCTTGCATACTGCACCATACCCTTTGCATTTCTATCAATTTCCAGCTCTCTTGTACTGATTAACCTTTTAATTTTCATGTTTATGTTCCTCATGTTTATATTCCTCATTATCTTCGCAGAAGACTTGTTTCTTTTCCTTTCTTTATTCTGAGAACCATGTGCTCAATAACTTTTCTTGGAAATTTTACTCACGCACCGCAACTTCTTTTTCTGTCTTGGAAAATCGCCCGTTTCTGTTTTGCGTAATCCTGCAAACAGACACACAAACTACCAGAACCAAAAAAATAACATCGAAATTTGCTGCCGAAGGTGAAACCAGGGGCCGTGAGGAGGTCATTAGAATATTTTGTCGTACTTTGGAGGAATGATTTCCCTGAAAACAAAATTTATCACTGAATATTCCCGTGGAAAGAAGTTGACCGCTTTGCTTTCCCTCCAGGAAATATCTAGACTGTTAATGTAAGGTCCTCCAAATCACATGTAATAGGCATTACCTTGATGTTAATATGTCTTCTTTGAGGGGACATGGCTCCCTATTATATTTTGCAATGATGTTCCCTTTATAAGGGAGTTTTAATCAAAATGGCAAACAGATTGTTATCAGTATTCTATGTCCATTAAGAAGAAAATGTTTTTATAGCACAAAAAATGTGTATATAATTTAAAGTGACGTGAACTCCGTATCAAAGAGCAGAATTAACATAACAGTCCTGATGTAAAATATGACATCAACTAGCAATAACAATGATCAGAGTATGAGAAAGAATTATCATCAAACAAGAGAATAGGTTACAAATGACAAAACACGGTCGTCATACTGCTCCGATGATGTCCAATAGAAAATGTTGCCAAGGTAAAAATTGTTATCTCATGTCTAAGCCTAAATGACGTAACCCAAGGTAGGCGAGAAAAAAACCAAGACAGAACCGTGAACTACAATAAGCGGCCAAGCCCACATAGAAAGGGCAAAGGTGTAGCAAACAAGCAATGGAAGAAAAAATCTAACATTACAGTGCATTAGTGCCCTTTGACATGATGAGACCAAATAAAGGATCTAAATCAGGTAAATGGCTCGAGATTAATATTAAGTAAAATATTTCTGGGCACTGGATACCAATTCTCAGTAACTGATTTGAACTGTTGCCTTGCCGGATGTTAAAATAAAGCAAATAATAATGCTTTCATTACAATTAAATGAAATAACATTACGTCACGATAAACAATGAAAACTTGCAAAAGTCTAGCAGAACAAGATCTAACTTATGAAAATTTATCTGAATGTTAAACTAAATGGTACAAGTACACCAGAAAACAGCAAGTAGTTCAAGCAAGTGTGGGCGAGAGTTGAGAGGCCCACGAAAGGCAAAAGCAGTTGATAAGGCTTAGAATTTGTGTACGAAATCCCACCCTACACCTTGTCTCTCTCTCTCTCTCTCTCTCTCTCTCTCTCTCTCTCTCTCTCTCATATATATATATATATATATATATATATATATATATATATATATATATATATATATATATATATATATATATATATATATATATATATATATATATATATATATATATATATATATATATATATATATATATATATATATATATATATATATATATATATATATATATATATATATATATATATATATATATATATATATATATATATATATATATATATATATATATATATATTATATATTATATATATATATATATATATATATATATATATATATATATATATATATATATATATATATATATATATATATATATATATATATATATATATATATATATATATATATATATATATATATATATATATATATATATATATATATATATATATATATATATATATATATATATAGCCTATACGTACTTTTAATGTCTATTAGAGGTCTTTATCGCAGTTTACACATCGTGTATACTCTGGCAAAATGAAATAATGCATGCATGAGTTCGCAGTAAACTACCTTTACTTATCCATCGCTCAGTGGGCTGTTTTGTACATGTCCGTCGTTCATGCTTGTCAAAAGGGATTAAGTGAATAATCTAACAAACGAAATAATGAGAAGGAAATTTTTTTCACTTTTGCTGTGTATCTGTCCCTGTCTCTAGCAACAAACTGCCTCGAGAACCTTTGACGAACTCTTTGCGTATCCTTATAAACATTTTCTTTTGGCGTGATCCCATCAAAAGGAAGAACTTTGTAGGTATGAAAATCTTCATCCAACATTAGAAAGCCGAGGTTTCTATAATACGAATGTTGCTTATTTAATTTTCTATTAATTTCTCAATTATTCGTTAAATCAGTTGTTTTCCTCTTGCAGATCTTACATGCTAAACCAAATGAGTTTCTTGGTAACAATGTCTTGGGATTTTAGATAAAGCAAGAATCATATCCCCTGAGGCAGGTGATCACCTGCATGACTGAAATCCAATGATCTGTATTACGAAGATAATTAGAAAGAGGAGCGAGGCTTCGTCTGTGAGATTTGGGGTCTATTGTCTGTCTGGTTTTCGTGCAGAAAATAAAAAAACTCCTTCGTACTTAAATGAAAGTAATATTATCCGCTAACATTTAGCTAAGACACTAGTAAAGTTGTCCAGAGTCCTTTTCTTTACTTTAGAAATACATTACATAACGCAACTTATTTGTTTGGTAGTTGCTGGACGCCTCAATCCAAATATCGACGATTCTATAATGACCGTCTCTTGGAAAGGATTAGTATGGTCAATCACATGATTCCAAAGCTTCATTCTTTATTTGTGGAGACTGTAATACTGTGAGTGACTAAATTGAAATTCCACAGATCAACATGGCCGGCCTGCTCTTGAGACCTGTGTATCATCCGATTTTGTTCATCTAATTGAATAACCCACGCACATTTCTGGTAATAGATTAGACCTTATATTGACAGATGTTCCAGCTGTTGTCAAGTCCAAGGCCTGCGAATATATAGGCACTTCTGATCTTTGCGCCATTGAGGTGGACATATCTGTCAATCAGTATATTGCAAATGCAGCCATAGGTAAAACGGTCTAGTTGAACTCTAGAGCCAATTGTGATTGCACTGGTGAAGCTTGACAAGCACTTAATATTTCAGAATCTATATCAGATCCTGAACATGAGATGAGGTTAAACTAAATTCTGATGGCTATTTTAATAAGGTATGTCCATAAAAACGTCATCAAATTCAGGACAAATGACCAGCCATGGTTTGATGATGCACGCAGACGAGGTTACCGTGACAAACAGACTGAATTCAACACATGAAGACGAAATTACTCAAATGAAAATTACACAATTTTTCATGAGTCTCACCATCCTGCGAATAGAACTTACCGTACAGCAGAGAGAAATTACAATAATTCCTTGAAGAGGAAACTTGAAGGAATTACTCAACCTTATCTGTGGTGAACCAAATTAACATCATCCATCCTTGGGTCAGGATTGTTTTCCATTCCACCACTACGAACAGCTGATGGTTGATTGGAAGCTGTAGGTCCTGTTGCTAGGTAACCATTTGGTTCTTAGCCACGTAAAATAAATCTAATCCTTCAGGCCAGCCTTAGTAGAGCTGTTAATCAACTCAGTGGTCTGGTTAAACTAAGGTATACTTAACTTAACTGGCCCTAGGGAAAAGGCTGAACCGTTTCATCGAGCTTTTAAAGCTAAGCAGTTAGCTAAGAATGTCCTTCTCCCTGATACTTGTCATCCTGAACCTGTTCTTACAAAATTTGCATTTTGCTCCAGGGATGTTAAGAAAATTCTTGATAATATTTATAGCTGGGGTGGAGAAGATCCTTATGGTTTCTTCTCTTTATTAAAAAAAAAAAAAAATTCTAGTATGTTGTCTCCCAAGATTAGTAGATTCTATATATATATTTTAGGTCGTTGTAATTACAGGACAATTTCTATTTTCCCTGTGCTCTCCAAAGTTGCAGATGATTTGTAAGCCACTATATAAGTATGTGGAATCTAAAGGATTGTTAGCTGATGGTCAATATGCGTATAGGAAGCAGTTAGGTAACTGCGATGCTCTTTTAGACTTGACACATAATTTGCAAGAGGACCTTGATAAAGGTTTTGAGTGTTAGAGTAATTCAGATACAGTTTACAGCTGCTTTCGATTTAGTAAATCATAAGGCCCTTATTTATAAGCTTCAGAATCTAGGAGTGAGTGGATAGGTTTTATGATTACTTCAAGATTTCCTTAGGCAGCAGCAGATTGCTGTTGATGGGATCTTTAGCAAACTAAGACCTATTGTGTCTGGAGTTCCACTGGGTAGTATTTTTGGCCAGCTGATTTTTTTTAATTATATACCAGTGATATGACTGTTGGCCTAGAAAACAAGATTATTCAGTATGCTGATGAAGCAACACTTGTTGGCGTAGTAAAGTCTTTACTTAAGAGATATGAAGCTGCCTTTAGTTTCAATAGGGAAATGGACCGGATCAGTGACTGGTGTAGTTGGTGAGGTATGAGGCTAGTAAAATGAAAACACTATTGATTAGCAGATCCTATAGAGAATTTCCAGCCCATCCTCCCCTTCGGGTGGACGAGACTCTGCTGGATGAGTCTGAAGCTTTAACTATTCTAGGTGTAACTTTTGAATTACAATGCGTTATAAGTGCTAGAAAGAGCCAAAAGAAATTGTAGTACTTTTGGCCATGATGCGCTTGTGATTCTGTGGGCCTTGGAAAGGCATCAGTATTTTCTGATCTATTTAAGAGAGGAGACGTAACTGCATAACAAAGTCTTTGGATAGAAGGATTATTAGAATTTATCATAGTCAGATTTGAGCTTATAAAAGTAAATGCAAATAACGTAGCCAGTGCCATTTCTATAAAGTCAGTAGCAGGTGTCATGACCTGGAACTAGAGATGAAGGGAGGAAGCTATTCCGTTACAGAATGTCTAAGAAAAAAAAAATGAAGAAAAAAAATGGGGTAGGCATGGCCTGCCCTACTAACATGGGGATCACCTGATGGACACAGCAGACAAAATGAGGGAAGAGAGAGAGAGAGAGAGAGAGAGAGAGAGAGAGAGAGAGAGAGAGAGAGAGAGAGGAATGCCTGAGCCAGAGATTGAGGTTAGGTGGATATATGAAATTGGGGTATGGAAGGGGTTGCTCCTTTGGATGCATGCTCCAGTGATGATGCAGTGATAGATTTGTGTGGGTGGAAGATTGAGTAATTATGTGAAGGACAAAGACAAGACAAAATAATGCTGGACATTTTAGCTGTGATCAGCGGGGAACCCACATGGTGGCCTTTTCTGTATATAATATTTAAAAGGTTTTTCATGGAGGATGGGATGTTACATTACTTTTATGAAAAGAGGCTGGGAGAATTTTGTTCTTAGATGGAGCTTCCTTCCTCTCTGGTAGAAAAAAACCATGGCAGCATGGCTAGTAAGCCCAAACACTGGACATCTGGGGACTGAAAGAACAATAAAAGGGGCATGGGGACATAATTTTAGTGGTAATGAAAAAGAGTGAGTAACAGTTTACATGTCCAAATAGCATGCTTATAACTCTTATTCGTAATCAACAAGTCAAAATAAAGGCCTGGCATGGCTGATGGCAATTACTAAGTTCCATTTGGTCCACATAATTGTGGTTGTACACCCCACAAGTACATCTTCTTGTTTGTGGATACCTTTTTAAGGTACACTTACATGTGTGCTTGGGAAGCCAAAGCCCTGAGCCATGGCCAGACATGCCATGACCCGACAGAACGTGGGTCAGAGATAGGCAAGCGTGGGTTTTACCCCTCCAGGTGCCCACTTATGGTGTGCAAATCCTCCCCAGGGAATACTGCATTGTTAACTGAGGTGTGACCCCGGGACTTTTTAGCCCTATCTAGCCAAGCCGACAAGGCCATTTCAAATCTCACCTATTATCAGCTCAAGCCAATTCAGCAGGTAAATGTCTATTTGGGAAGTGACGTGCCCCTGTGCAATGTCTGGCAAGACTCTGGGTGACATGAAACATTAACAGAGCAAGCAAATGCCATTATCCCACAGGTAAGCTAAACAGCAAGGGGATAACTAAAATAGTAGTTAATCCTGCTGTTTACCTGGTAACTCAAGTGTTGTACTCATGTATAAGTAAGTTTACTGTCCAATGAATGATAATTACAGACCATGGTAGAGAGTTTATTAATGACGTGTTTTGTGAGGTTGTGAACACAGTGAAAATTTTCCTTTTACAGCTTATCGACAACATTACTCAATGGATTAGTGGAGTGTCATAATAGGAGATTAGTGGAATTGCTCCATTATTCAGTGTTCAGGAATCCAGATCAGTTGATGAGTGTGTTCCCAACAGCAGAACAGGCCATAAAGATGACATGCAATGCACTGATTCAGGATACGCCGCACTTTTTAGCATATGGCCAAGATCATGGACCTAGCAAGATTTCTAAAATATTTGGTAGAACTCTTTAAGGTCCACTTGTGAAACACAGTGAAAAGAGTAATATGGGCTACACAAGAGTTTTTGCTGAACCCTAAAAAAAAAAAAAAAAAAAACTATGTCCAAAGACTTAAAACAAAGCCTATGAAGACTTTCGCAGGGGACTGAGTGGATTTAAAATGCTGGAAGCTGAGAAAATATAAGCTAAAGCCATTATATATGGGCCCCTACTGGCAAAGGGATGTTAACCCATCCACCGTAACGTTGCAAAATATTCGAACTGGTAAGATATCAGAACATCATAAAGCCCATATACATCCCATGCCCAAAGATGTATTGCCATCAATGACAGGTAAAGTAGCATCCACATATCTATGAATATGCAGATTTGTGGGAGAGGATAATTAATACGAAGAATATGTGAACAGTCAAGAGTAATATCTTGGTTAAATGGGATGCAAAGAGTTTTTGACAGTATGAATTAATATTCTGGTTGGCAATATCATATGTCTTTGTATTCTTTTTTTAGTATGTTACGTATTTGTATATTTTTCTTTTAAATGTCTTGAAACAAATGTATGTTGAATGTTATAAAAAAAGGTTGGAATTCAAGCACAATGCATACTACAAAGCACTAAACAGAAAAAAAAATGACTAGGTTAGAAATGGCAATTTAATCACATCCGCTTGTGGGGAGCAAGAACTAAAAAATGTTGCTCGGTAATGATGATATTGCATGGAATGCATTCCTCACTTAGTGCATTCCTCCTTTATGAAAGTTAGAGTTGGGAAACAAACTACTTGATTTTTTAAGCATTTTAGTGAAAATGGATGTCATTTTGTGAATTTGGAATTCGCGACCTCTTAGCACCCATTGATTTACAAGACAATTTTCAGTTTAAACCTAGGTGATAATCGATAAGACTCATATGTTACTTGTGCACAGCATATATTCATTGTGCTCGGGATAAATACATATTTGTTATTGCATTACCAGGTGTACAGTAGACATTTATTTTCTTCGGTATTAATACTTTTATTTGTCGTTTATTCAGTGCGGCAGATGTTTAAATACGCTAAAATTCCTGTTTTTTTGTTGCAACACTGTAAATTTGCAACACTAGTAAGGGTGGGTTGGACGTTGTCCAAGGGATATGTAAATGCAGAAAACTATTCAGACCTCGCGCAAAGGTGGTCCCTGTTGACCAAGTGGGCACCTAATTTGTAAGTGTCTAAGCATAACGCAGTGGCCGTGACTATAAAAAGAATAACAGAAAGAAATTTGTGAAACAGTGTTAAACAGATCTGGACAGGTAGTCGAGGTAGCCTAAGAGCTGAAAGAAAGAGATAATTTTGTGTGTATATGCAGTTTTAATAATAGATGCTGATGCAGGACGTGTCATCTAAGGAATGTCAATTATAATTTTAAGTGGAGAACTGTGCACTCTTACATTGGAATACACATGACTTTTATCACTTCTGGCCATACAGTGTATGGCGTAACACACAATAAATACACATGAATATAATGATAACCTTAGAGGTTGTCACTGGGAGAATCCTTAGGAAAGCAAAGGATGATGACTGTCTATCAAAGTTATTCAATGATGCGACAACAGAAATAGACTAATGTATGATTAATTAAAGGCAATTGGTAACCACACCCCACCGTGATCGTGAGTTTGGGGACAACCCATGTAAGAATGTACTGAGGGCCACAGACATAATTTGGATGTGGAGGAGAAGGGGGAAGGGGGAATTAGTGTTTCAAAGGAGGATACTCGATTAGTGTGAAGCCTGGTGGTGGTATTATGGGACAGAACTTTCTACCGAGAACAGTGGACAAAACCAAGTAGGCAGTGAATAAAGTGTCGTTCTAAATTCTAAATCATACAGAGGTTAACCGAAATAAAGGGTCTAACACTGAAGTTCTTAAAACTCTACAAGTGCAGCAGCTTCTTATGAGATGTCCACCTATCTAATGAGTGCACAATGGACCGCATCGCGGAATATGAGTGATTCTCCTCTTATTACGATGTGGTCATAATGGGAAATCTTATGTACTATGCTGCTACAGGCCCCTGCCCCACATCCGAATCCTGAGCATTGGTATAATAAGTTTATGAAAAATCATTAGGTGGTGAATAATGATTTAAATAAAAAAAAAATTTTATTGGTGGGGTGAAAGAATTAAGAATACAAATAATTTTCTGGTACTAACACAGGGTCTGGATGTATATTTCCTGAGAGGTTTTTCGTCATTAAATGTCACCGTATCTTTGCTTCATTTTTATTGCATGTAAATTGTTTAATTAGAGATGCCCTAGTCGCGACTTACATGCTAATGTTTAAAACTGAGTGTCAGGACCGTAGGCACATCACCATGAGGGCATAGCCCAAGCTGGGCGGGGAAGAGTTGGCCTGAGCCCACCCTTATAAGCGTTGCTATTTGGGTTTTATAGACATTACAAATGTTGACGCACTTCTGTGGGTTTTTATATATAATATGCTGAAGGGTCATCATTCTGTGAATTTGGAATTCGCGACCTCTTAGCATCCAATTGATAGCTTTACTGTATGCTTCGTTGCTACTGTTATTGTGGTTGTTTGTTGCTGTCGTGGTGTATATTATTAGTATTACTTTATTGGGTTTCATGCTATACAGTCTGTCGCCTCAGTGAAAGATGGTTAGATAATGCGAAGTGTCAGCATCTTAGTTATTCCGACCTCTTGCTTTCATGAGGCGGTCAGTCAGCCGCCTATTTGGGTGTGGTCAGCTTGTACGTTGGTGACACGCAACTCTTGGAGATGCAACAATTTCATTTTACAATTAAATGTATAAAATGCATTCTAGGTTTTCATTTACTAAGTTATATTTTTATACATGCATCCACTTGTGGGCCTATTATTTTAAGAAAACGTCTCACGTATTTTCAGATCTTTTTCTGTTTCTCAAAGTGTAGATTCTAGAGGACAACATGAAACTCGTCACTACGCTGTTTCCTTTATTTTCTCATACCAACACCAATTTTAGCAAGCACTTCGCAGTCTTCATCAGAATAATGTTAATCTACATGGAGATTTACAATGATTTATAAAGGTGGATGAGGCCAAACAGGTTATATATGTATATATATATATATATATATATATATATATATATATATATATATATATATATATATATATATATATATATATATATATATATATATATATATATATATATATATATATATATATAGCCTACATACACACATAAACAGTGTGATTGGTCGAAGCAGGTTGGTAGATCTACCGAAGTTGTAAATAATTGTTTTGGTGCCAGTTTACGTAAACCAATCGATTTTATATAATAATCCCAACTACCTGGTATTAAATACCTCTGAGAGGACGGATGTTGCTTGGCTCCCTTTCATCAAAGTCTGGCTCGGTTCTTCAATGGTTGCCTCATTCTTGCCGGGGTAAGAGATCTGTAGAACATGGTTTCATAGCCGTGATTCTGGCATAGATATAATCCTTGTTGCTAAAATTTTGTTCTTCTGTTAGGTCCCTCCATTTGGAACGGCGAACAAGGATATTTTACTTACAGTTTCAACAATCCTGAGTTTCCGTAGCTGTTTCATTGTAGATGACAGCTGTGTCTCAAATGACGTCATATGATTGCAGCATCTAAATGTGGACGTCGAAGAAACATTGATGTGTGTCTCGGTCTTTCGATGGCCTATGGTCGTCACATTAGGATCGTTATCGTGCAACCAATATATATATATATATATATATATATATATATATATATATATATATATATATATATATATATATATATGTATATATATATATATATATATATATATATATATATATATATATATATATATATATATATATTTTTTTTTTTTTTTAAGAAACTGGCATGCCTATTCCGAATATGTATCCTCTGTAGCCTATATTCCTATGGTATCGGTTGCTTGTCAGCATCTGTCTCAGAAGTTCCCGCTCTATGAGGATAACTTTCCAGGTACTGACGTTGCCGCCGAATAAGAATCTTTTATAAGAGTTAAGGTGATCACATTACCAAGCCATTCATTTCGTGAAAAAGTTTTCCTGTGTGAGAAGAAAGGATACTCTATCATTCATCCCATCAGAATCTCCTTCAGTAGCTTTTCATGGACAGGGAGGGGTCTGTGAGAGATATGTGAACATAGTAAAATATTATTTCGATGTTTTCCTAGACACGACTTTGGTGAATAAGCTATACAGGTACGGGGATGCAATGTCTTCGTCATCGTTTGTGGTTAGAGAGGTGTTTATAAACTCGGCAGCGAACTTCAAAGAATACTTTGAGGGATGTAGGGTGCTCGAAGTTTATCAGGAACTTTAGCCATCTAGTCAAGTGGCGACTTCATCTCAGATATTATGATCCTCAATGAAGCAGTTTTCAGTTTAGTGGTGAATTTAATTAAACATATTGCTATGAAAAAGCCCCTCTAAATAGGTAAGAATACGCTATATGGCTATAACCTTAAAAGAAAATGTGAGAGCTTCAAACACCCTGCAGATTATTTACTAATTACTCTTTGTCATTTCATTTTGTGATATTTCCTCCACTATTTGTTTTATTTCCTCATAAGGGAAATCTTTTCTATGCGAAGCACAGTCTACTTTTATTAAAAATCAGTCCACATCAGTTTGCAGAAAATCCTTTGTTATGATTATTTTTAAGAATATCTCCGGTAGCGTATTCCTGTTCACGATATAGCATTTTTCGATCATCCATAATATTTCAAAGTATAAATGTTTTAAGAAAAACGCAAAACACTCGTCATCGTCTTATTGAATAAGAGGTTAATTCCCTATCGCCTTCTGTACGCAACACCCATAATTACCAAGTGATAAAATAGCGATTTTAACTTAACGTCTTCCAACCTGTGATTACTCTCTCTCGAAACTAGACTGTATGTGCAGACTGGAGGTACCTAGGTTGAAGCTTTTGGGTTGGAATTTATAGCAGTAAGGGCTACATATTTGCGTAAAAGCGTTTCAGTTCACAATAAGTATCACAAAGAATTTGCCTTATTGGAATATTTTGATAATTACTTTAAAAAATATTGAGGCATTTGAAAATATAAATCAAAGATTTTCTAACCCCGCGTGCTTTTTTTGTTTTTCCAGTAGGGCGTTCAGCTAGAGTCATATCCGTTTAGTTTTTTTCGCAAATGGAAATATTACACTAATTGATACGTGATGCTGCTTCCAATTAAACGGATCTCTATTTAAAATGATACTGCTTTCATTTTACATAGAAAGTTTTCAATTCAAATTCCATGGAAAATGAATTTGATAGGTTAAGTTTTGTGAGCGGGTTAATATAAAATATCTATGTATGTACAATCCATGTCTCAATATTATATATATATATATATATATATATATATATATATATATATATATATATATATATATATATATATATATATATATATATATATATATATATATATTCTGCTTTTAAACCACTATGATTTTATTCGTAGGGTTATCCACTGCTTTATATTATGGTTAAGTGTTTAATAATCGTTCGGTCACTTCGACTGAAAAACAGTCTTTCTACTGTAAATATGAGCCCGTTCTCTCTCTCTCTCTCTCTCTCTCTCTCTCTCTCTCTCTCTCTCTCTCTCTCTCTCTCTCTCTCTCTCTGACCGTGTCCAAAAGGTGTTGACGAGCGAACTTTAAAACGAACTTCGTAAGAGACATCAGAAGAAAACAAGTCAGAAATCTTTTCTCACAGATAATATAAAACTTCTTACACAACAGACCTGCACTGACTTGATCCGCTAACTCCGATATTAACTTTTATTCTTTTTGGCAACTTCTCATGAGGTTTTTGTTAGGCCCGCGTTAAATATTAATAAATATGCAGTTGAAAATTTCTTTATATTAAACTTTCTATATAATTTATATAGATTCATATGCCTGAAAAAATATATAAATCATTCTTTTCACTTCTAAGTAGCCTACATACCATTCTCCTTTCAAATTATCGATCAAAGTTTTTGAATAGTTTTCATATAGTTTTTTTTTTTTTTTATATTAGTAGAAGAATTTTTGTGGTCTTGTTCTTACTCTTGTATTTCAAAGGCCTAATCCTATTTTTGAAGCTCCAATGATTATTGTAAAATAATTGGCATTTTCCTAGTTATCGATTTTTTCAAATCATATTTCTCGTTTGGATGTTGCATCTGGAAATCTCTCTCTCTCTCTCTCTCTCTCTCTCTCTCTCTCTCTCTCTCTCTCTCTCTCTCCACATCTTTTCGTGCGTGCACACACGAACATACGAATAGTCTAAATAATGATATTTTACTCCATTCTTTTATGAGCCATAACTTTCATAAAAAAAGTTAATTTTATAGGTCAAAGTCAATGTTAACGTCAGTCTCATACCATCCAATGGAGTGCGGGCTTGATTCGTAAGGTGATCGAGTCTTTTCTCCTATGAACTAGGCGGCGTCATCCAGTAACAACTGGATAGATTATTGGATCATCTCAGTTCTCCGCCACTAATCCATGCCTAAACGAGTTAAGGGTAACGTCTGTGGTCTATTGATTTCGCTCTGATAAGAAAGAGGGTAGGTGAACTGGTACAATACATGTACACAATACCGGGGTCTAAGCGATGTCAGGCAGGGCAGCCGATCGGGACTACAAAGTCTACCCCAAACCAAATCAAAGTTCTTCAAAAGAAGGCATCACGGCGATCCCATATAAAAATGGGAACAAGCTGGGAAGAAGACTCTAGAAACTGAAAATAATGTGGCTTCATGGGGCCTGAGACTGCAACTTTCATCTTACTAAATGTGGTCTCTATAAGTTTCATTCTGGCATGACTCAAAGTATATAATTTACGTAGACCAAAAATTTCGCGGTCACTTTGATAGGTCTAAATGTCAAAATGTCATGTGTACGGATGTGCAGGCAAATATTATACACCGTATAGTGCGTTTTGTTTAAATATATCAAAAACTCCCAAAGGAGTCAACAATTTTAGTTTTATATTTTCTTTCGCGTTAAGGCTCTTCCGTCTTTGGGGACGTGAATTTACATTTCGAAAAAATGAATACAAACATCTTTTTATGTTTTCCACCATATCAAAAATATGTTAACAAAAATGTTACGTTTAAATGTCAAAGTTCAAGTTCAGTAGTTTTAAATGGAACAATGTTTTAGTATAAGTTGTGGAATATAAAGTTATTTAGCATTTTATTTGTATCTTTGCTCAGGAAAATATTACTGCTGGATTCTGAAGCTTCACAAAATATCAAATTTGAAACATTGCGGTGCACTAGAAATATAGAGCTAATATAATACCATAAAAAAAGAATCATTCACGGGTAATACTTTATCTTTTTTAAATTTTTGTTTATATAATGCGCATATTTTAAATAAGTACCCAATAAAAGGCATCAAATAACACAATTATGCATGTTAAAAGCTCTTGTATGCCTCACCCAAAAGTGTTTTTCGAAGTTGCCATCATCGAAACTGAATAGCTTGAAACTTTAAAGAAATATTGTACTGGATGTTTTCTCCCAATGATTAGGATACAAGATATTATGATGTACTCTATACACCTAATCCAGTAATGCTTCTTTTATTTTAGAGCACAAACAATATGGGTTCATTTGGAGATTTTCAGATAAGTATCGAAATGAAGCATTTTTTATAATTTTCAAGATAATGATGTCACAGTAATTTGTACTATATTTGCTGAAGCTTATATATATATATATATATATATATATATATATATATATATATATATATATATATATATATATATATATATATATATATATATATATATAATATATATATATATATATATATATATATATATATATATATATATATATATTTTATATATATATACCCTAATAAACACACAATCGCGTGTGGAACAGAAATAAATTTCTGACCCACATCACCATCGAACCCAGGTCTTTCAATTGAAAGGCAAGGGCGCTGCCCACTTGGCCATACAAATCATAAAAGAAGCTGGAACTTGAATGCCACTGCACCCAAGGGATTACCTGGGCAAGCTAACTGCCTGAATACCAGCGTGTTTTCCCCAACTTCCCGAGTCAGCAGTGACCCAGCTGACAGCATTTCATTCGAATTATCCCTGTTCCACACATGACTGTGGGTTGATTATTTCTATCATATTCACTCAGAAGGGATAATTCGAATGAAATGCTGGTATGTAGCCAGCTAGCTTGCTAAGGTAATTCCTTGGGTGCAGTGGCACTCAGGTTTCAACTTCTTTTATGACTTGTATAGCCTAGCGGGCCGCGCCCTTGCCTTTCAATTGAAAGACCAGGGTTCGATGATTATGTGAGTCAGAAATTTATACACACACACAACACACAAACACACACACACACACACACACACACACACACACACACACACACACACACACACACATATATATATATATATATATATATACTATATATATATATATATATATATATATATATATATATATATATATCCATAAAATTTTAAAGTAGTGTTTTTGCATACAAAAATACACCTGACCTCCAAATATGAGATATTATCATGGTTTTTGAGTATCTTAATTTTCTCAATTTGATACCTGATATGGAGGAAAATTTACTTTATACTAACTATAATTACTCCACTGTCCCCTATATTATCTTTAAGGTCAAAAAGTCTGTATGCTTTATAAACACTTCACATGATTAAGGTTAATGACATAACTCTTGAACAGGTATAGGATTCCTGCATTACCTATCGACGTAAAATGATTAATAATGATAAATGAATATGTCGCCAGATGTAAAAGTTTTACTGCAACTTCCCGCAGCTTAAATTAGCCGGGTTCTCGTAGGTTATCCTCGACAGTGATCATCACGATATTGCCAAAGTGTACATTCTGCCAACTGGTGCAAGTGTTTCCTGATATTAAGGTATTAGCAACTTCCCTTGAAATATAGATTCTCCAAACCTCAAGTAAAATAAAATCATACTGGAAAATCTTCAAGTCTTACTCATACATAAGACATCAGAATGTTCCTTCAGATATAATCACCTCTCAGTGTTTGTTTTCGGTCTGCCAAGCCCTGGCCAATAATGCTCCTGAATGAGAAATCTCCGGCAGTTGCAGACATCGCATGAAAGGGGAGCGGAAGGGTGCCTTAATGGCATCGCTACATGAAAGGAATCTTAACAAGAGCTTCATATTCACTCCTTCAATTACTTTCGCGTGCTTCTCCGACCATAACCTGTCTTTATGCTATGACTGACGCGTGTCTTTTACGATCGGTACCTATATCTCAAATTAGGAAAACAACCTTCACATATTTTGAGCCACTATCCATTGCGCCTTTTACTTTGATCAAGTCTATGGAAGAGAATCTAATTTGTTTGAATGGACGACAACGCGGGGTTTGGTTATTTGTTGATGGTTTTCGGATTAATTAAAGAGTAGTAGACACATGAAATGAAAGTTGGGGTTTACATTTACTTTTTATATAAATATACATACATACATACATACACACACACACACACACACACACACACACACACACACACACATATATATATATATATATATATATATATATATATATATATATATATATATACTATATATATATATATATATATATATATATATATACATATATATATATATATATATATATATATATATATATATATAATATATATATATATATATATAATATATATATATATATATATATATATATATATATGTGAGGAATGATGATGAAAGGGAGCGTTAATTGCAAAGCCTTCTGTGCGTTCATTCCACCTTGTTAAAGCAATATAACTACAAAGGCTTCTTTCATATGTTTATACAGGGCGGTTTAACATACAGCCAGATGCTACAATGGGGTGACCATAATAGAGACATCTATGAAGGCTACCGACAATTTACTTTGAGGTCTCTTTAAGCTCACTTATACTCTAAGAAAAAGAATCATCTAGGTCAAAGTAAATCTTATAGACCCCTTACTATGTTACTGTCCTTTGTGAACTGAAATACTACCTATGCTACAACATCTAGTTTTTTAGATTTATTAAAGCTTCCCTCAATGGTGTACTAAGCCAATGCCTTCTTTGTGCATGATTTTGTACACGAGTCACTTGTTGATATGTCTATTTTTATATATACTTGCTGTGATATCTTTTTCTGCTCAGTCAATGAATATCAAATTAGTCGTAACAGAAAATCTAATACTCCTGGTTACAAATACTTATTTGATCATCTGTATCCATGATATTTGTATTTTTTACATATTCTCAATAACTAATTCCTAATGCCCTTAAGCACACAGAAGAGAATATCGGACATTTATTCCATATATTATGGCCTGAGTAACGATGTGCGCTTGCCTGTCGTTTGTGGATATTTGCAAATCCTGATATGGTACAGTACACTTGGCATCTTCTGTTTCTAAGTCTTATCTATTTATTTAAAAGGTTAACGTTTATATATTTTATCTTACGCCATGTAATGATACAAAACAGTTGAACAGACAATTTTTGAATGCTTTTCAGTGTCTGTTTATCGAACAAAAACTCTGTGATGGTCATATATGAAGCAGTTTACAAAATGATGCACTAAGATATTCCGACTTCATCATCTATTTGCTATCCTTTTTGTAAATAATATTTCACATTGGGCCAAATGAAACATAGAATCATTTATTAAAGATAAAAATGTATATGCTCATTTTATCTGAAGAACATTTCAGCTTCAGTTTACAGTCTAAATGGACCTTTTGTTTGCTTAAAAGGTAACCAGGGAACGTTGATGCAAAACTACCTCGTTTTCACAAGTCAAGACAAGTAAAAAAAAAACATAATAAGCAAAAAATGCGCCGAAGTTTCTTCGGCGCAATGGAGTTTTCTGTACAGCGTATAAGGCCGTATAAAACTTTCAGCCATGGCCCACGGAACTCTGAGCCGCGGCCCATGAAACTCAGCCACGGTACGGTAGTGGCATGTATTGTTGGTGCTTATAGTGGTGCCAGATGTGCGGTTATGGGTAACTTTAACCTTTAATAACGTAAAAACTACTGAGGCTAGAGGGCTGTAATTTGGTCTGTTTGATGATTGGAGGGTGGATGATCACATACCAGTTTGCAGACCTCTAGCCCCAGTAGTTTTCAAGATCTGAGAGCGGATGGACAGACGAAGTCGGCTCAATAGTTTTCTTTTACAGAAAACCAAAACTGAATAATGAGAATATATTCACCGCGTCAGTTGTGATCCAGCTGTGAAAGAAGTAACATTACAGGAACCAGAGAAAGCAGTGAAACACAATAAACAGTATCCAAAACTCACCCACGTGTAAGAAAGAATTGTAGCAATAAACAAAAGATTGATAATCTGTCTTCACCGCTTAGTAACCCATGTGTTTATACCGACGGTGTTGATATATATATATATATATATATATATATATATATATATATATATATATATATATATATATATATATATATATATATATATATATATATATATATATATATATATATATATAGATGTGTGTATATATATATATATATATATATATATATATATATATATATATATATATATATATATATATATATATATATATATATATATATATATATATATATATATATATAGTTATATATATATATATATATAGGTGTATATATATATATATATATATATATATATATATATATATATATATATATATATATATATATATATATATATATATATATATATATATATATATATATATATATATATATATATATATATATATATATATATATATATATATATATATATATATATATATATATATATATATATATATATATATATATATATATTATATATATATATATATATATGTAT
>JANJGK010009277.1:0-5000 GCA_039081455.1 Macrobrachium rosenbergii
TTGTGAGAGTGGGGGAGGTGATAATGAATAGTGAGAATGGAGTTGGTGATAATGGATAGAGTTGAAATAAATAATGTAAATAGGAAGTACTAAAAGAAGAGATAATGATAGGAAAAGTAATAATAATAATGGTATTTGGTAATGGAGGACGAGGGCGATGTTACGAAAATGACGAATATCAAATATAATGATGGAGTGGAAGTCGCTAATGGTGGCTGAATTGTTACTGGAATATGATCTCTCTCTCTCTCTCTCTCTCTCTCTCTCTCTCTCTCTCTCTCTCTCTCTCTCCTCTCTCTCTCCTCTCTCTCTCTCTCTCTCTCTCTCTCTTAAATACTTATGGAAGATTTCATTTATATTTTACTTTTAATAAATTTTTATATGTGTGTGCATATGTGTCACTCTTTCTATCTCTTTCTTAGATGTATCTCTCTCTCTCTCTCTCTCTCTCTCTCTCTCTCTCTCTCTCTCTCTCTTATTTAAGTACCACTTAAATGTATGTAATAACCATTTTTAATGGAATACAGAATTTTGGCTCTCTCTCTCTCTCTCTCTCTCTCTCTCTCTCTCTCTCTCTCTCTCTCTCTCTCTCTCTCTCCGTTTACTTTACAGTGTTCAAATTCGTCAGTTTCTCAAGGAATATATTTGGTTTCCTTTCAGTAACAAAAAAATTTTGCATTGGCCAAGATATTTTTACTCACTTTTCGTATGGATATTCATCGCTTAGCAGAAGAGAGAGAGAGAGAGAGAGAGAGAGAGAGAGAGAGAGTCGTTTTCACCTTCATCAGCGATAAAAATCGCTCTTCACTTGAAGAAATACCAGGTTTCCTTAAAGGCATAAATTATAATCTCCCTTTTTTATTAAAAGAGAGAGAGAGTATATTTCGTACCCAAGTGAGATACCTCTCTAATAAAGAGATTCATCTGAAGTTTCTTCCGCGAGAATAAAATACATTGCTGGCAACTCAGAACGGCTCTCTTGAAAACGATCGTTCAAAAAATTGACGTATTTAGCGAAGAACGACAACAATGGCGTTGTTGGTAAAATCTGATGTCTCGGCAGATCAGTTCTGTAATTTCTATTTTCGTTTTCATCCTTGTATTTTTACTTTTCATTTCATTTTTCCTTTCACGACAAAGTCAGTTTTTTAAAATTATCGTACGCGGTGAGGTGCCGGGTCAGTCTCCTATTTTATCTTCAGTTTTTGCTTTGATATCGATGTGTCTTCATATCTGCTATTATTTTTTTTATTAGTCTTCTTATCCTTCACTTTCTCTCTTTTTATTTTTGTGTCTTATTTCTTCGTTTCGATTCTAAATTTTCAGATAAATCAGGAAAGAAGTAATTCGTATTCCTGATTTGCCAACTTTAACCTTTATAATTGCCAAACGCTACAATGCACTTCTGTTGTTTGTTTTATTAGTCTCTCTCTCTCTCTCTCTCTCTCTCTCTCTCTCTCTCTCTCTCTCTCTCTCTCTCTCCTTATTGTTATATCTTCTTTCGTCGTTTCGATTCTAAATTTTCGAACATATCAGAATAGAGTTAATCCGTGTTCCCGATTTGCCAACTTTATAATCTGTATAATTGCCAGACATTACCACATGCTTCTGCTCACAATATAGTCACAAAATACATAAAACAAAAATAAAAGTATAAATAACAAACAGCAGAAAGACTCTGCCTTATCTCACTAATAAAAAAAATATAAAAATAAATACAAAATAAGACTCTTGGCAAAACAGCCAGAGAAAATCAAGACGGAAAATGACAGATGGAGATTATCCGGCAACTCTTCATCCCGAAGTGCATCTGGGAGTTTATATTAATGAATGGACGAGATGATTTATCAGGTGAACTTTCTTAATGAGTCTCCCCGGTTCACCTGCGTCAGGTGTGATTCATTAGGGAAGATGGAGTTACCTTCGTATATTCTCTTTTATTGTTGTTAGGACTTGAGAGAAGGGTAGCGTTGTAGCCAGTGTATTTATTTATTTATTTATTTATATATTTATTTATTTATTTATATATTATTATTATTATTATTATTATTATTATTATTATTATTATTATTATTATTATTATTAAAGGTAGCATTATGGCCAATATATATTATCATTATTATTATATTGTTATTATTATTATTATTATTATTATTATTATTATTATTATTATTATTATTAACCCTTGAGAGAAAGGTAGTGTTATGACCAGTTATTATTGTTGTTATTATTATTGTAGTTGCATAGTTAATACAACTGCTGATCTTACTCGTATAAGTCCCTTTGTTATTATTATGATTTTTAATTGTAATTGTTATTAATATTGTTTATATTATTCTCATTATTACAGGTACTGAAAATAACGCCACGGCCATTAAGTTAATTGAATAGGTTTCTATCGTACCATATATGTGGTACATAAATAATAGAATAAATATTACTATCCAGTCATATTGTTCTGAATTGTACCATGTATGTTATAGTACACAAATAACATATGAACATTAATGTCTAATTATATTGTTCTAAATTGTACCATATATATTATGGTACATAAATAACAGAATGAATATTACTGCCCAGTTATATTGTACCAAATTGTACCATTTTTGTGGTAGATAATAATAATAAGAAGAAGAAGAAGAAGAAGAAGACGAAAAGGAATAATAATAATAATAATAATAATAATAACACCAACATTTCGATCTTCAAATTATGAAAGTGACAAAGGAAATCTCGTAGACAGTGCCGCTTTCAACACCCATTCAACACTGCCTTTGTTTTGGTGTCATTTTCTTCACATCCTCTCTCTCTCTCTCTCTCTCTCTCTCTCTCTCTCTCTCTCTCTCTCTCTCTGCCGTCACTTCCGGTGGTGCGTTCAGTGGGTTACGCAAAAGGCAGCGCCTTTCAGTCTGATTTCCCGGGAGAGATTTGCGGCCAGTGTTCTTCTCCTCAGCCCTCTCCTTTCGTTGTTCGAAAGATCCTCCGGGAATAGGAAGGTGTGGGGATGGTGGACCCGATACCTTACCAGCTCCCAAAATTCCCCCCCCCCCTCCCTCCCCCCTCCCCCGGGCCACAACTTGCTTCCCGGAGTGCCAGGCTCCCTGGGGAGTCTTCAAGAGGCTCTTGTATATGCTGTCCCAGCCTCCATTCTCAGCTAGACTCAACCAGGAGGATCTTTTGGGAGTATAAAGCTGGAGACAGAGAACCAGGAGAAGAACCACATCTCTTTGTTGCTATTCCAATATACCCAACAAGGTGTCAGGTCCCTCGGGTGACCTCGCTTGACTTAGAAGTCCTGTCCAGTACCAAATCCTTTCAGGGTTCCGTTGGCATGTCTCCTCTATTTTTATTCATACCGAATACTGTTCCATGCCCTTGGTGAACGTTGGGGGTATTAACAACACCAGAAATTCCTCCCCCTTCCAACCTCATTCCAACACACCCTACCCAGCGAGAATCCTTTGGCTGCAAGAGCTTACTCCTGCACTCAACTCAGTCCCCAAGTTTAAACCTTAATTACGCCCCTTTTCAACTAAATCTGTATATCTTTCCCTGGGCAAAAACCTTTTGGGCTGCTGGCATTCTCTGCCCTTATGCCTAAATACCCAATCCAGTGTCTTAGTAGCTTAGTGACCTTAACTGGTCCTGATATGCCCCAGACGACCCTTAAACATTATTTTTTTACAAAAGGCACCCAGTGCCAAATCCTTAGGGGAACTAGCACAGTTCACTGACCTTGAGGACTCTTTGGGAGCTTCCCTGAGAGTCCTCGAGGTCCTTCTGAGTCCTTGAGATCCTCGGGGTCTCTAACAAGCCCAGAACCGATGTCCCCATAACCCCCCCCCCCCCCCCACTAGAACTCCTGCCTGTTCCTACAGATCATCTCAAGTGCCAAATACTTAAGGGCCGCTGCATTGACTTTCTCGTCGCTTCTACGTGCCCAACCCAGAGTTAGACTCCCTGGAGGGTCGTGGATGGTCCTGACATGCCCGAAACCAGCCCCCATGCTATATATAGTCAAGCCGAAATGACTGCGAATATGGCTGTCATTAGCTACGTTGCCAAACTTCGTCCTGACTGATAATCCGAATACAGTTAATCTGCATTTCTCAGTTCTGGGTTCTTTAATCCGGTCATACAATCTTATTTATCCTTCCCAAGGGCTTTCCAGAAGAAAGGGACCGTTCCGGACAAGACCGACTTAATTTACGATCTACCATCACTTGAGGAGGCAATAATAATATTAGTCGTATCGCATTGTGTCATTTATTTTCAACAGTGAGTCTGGGCTAGATGTTGGACATTTGTAGAATTCATTTAGGTGGTGAAAAGCTAAATCATCCCTGTTATCAAAGGAGTTGAATGTATGATTTCAATTCTTCATTTATTGTATTTTTCTTTTTTTAGTTTTCTGTAAAAGAAAACAATTGTGCCGGCTTTGTCTGTCCGTCCGCACTTTTTCCTGTCCGCCCTCGTCTTAAAAACTACTGAGGCTAGAGGGCTGCAAATTGATATGTTCATCATCCACCCTCCAGTCATCAAACATACCAAACTGCAGCCCTCTAGCCTCAGCAGTTTTTATTTTATTTAAGGTTAAAGTTACCCATAATCGTCCTTCTGACAACGATACAGGACAGGCCACCACCCGGCGTGGTTAAAGTTTCGTGGGCCGTGGCTCATACAGCATTATACCGAAACCACCGAAAGATAGATCTGTTTTCGGTGGCCTTGATTATGCGCTGTAGCGGCTGTACAGAAAACTCGATTGCGCCGAAGATACTTGCTTTACTATAACTCGTCGTCAAATTTCAGTTCTTTCGCTTATTTAAAAAGTCTTCACGGCTAGATAAGCAGAACAACAATGTCAGCTGTTTACCCTTTCTGACCTGATATCAGGAAGATATGGCATCGTTTCTGCCACATCTACACGATGTCCCGACTTAGGTCAAGGTTTTGTGAATCAGATCTGGGAAAAGCGGCAACGTCGTAAACGTATA
>JANJGK010009277.1:10000-17500 GCA_039081455.1 Macrobrachium rosenbergii
TCAGTTCTGTATAGCCAGAGTTTTCTGTTCAGCGTACAATGCTGTATGAAACTTTCAGCCGCGGCCCATGAAACTCATCATGGTCCGGTGGTGGCCTCAGCCACGGCTCATGAAACTCTTACCCGCGGCCCATGAAACTCGGCCACGGTCCGGTGGTGGCCTGTGTTGTTGGTACCCATAGCGGTGCCAGAAATACGAGCATGGCTAACTTTAACTTTAAATAAAATAAAAACTACAGAGGCTAGGGGGCTGCAATTTGGTATGTTTGATGATTGGAAGGTAGACGATCAACATACCAATTTGCAGCCCTCTAGCCTCAGTAGTTTTTAAGATCTGAGGGCGGACAGAAAAAGTGCGGACAGGAAAAAGTGCGGACAGAAAAGTGCGGACGGACAGAAAGACGTCACAATAGTTTTCCTTTACAGAAAACTAAAAAGCAAAAATACACATTTTAGCTAAACCTGGTTCTTGGATGTACCGTCATTAGAAAACGAGCAAAAATAACCGGTAAAGGTGTTTCGGTAACGGGAATGCTCAACAATTTCCAAAATCGGTAATTACCGGTAATAAATTACCGGTTTTCAAACCCTAAATACCCTGTCTATGGTTTCCTAACAAACCTCACGGCCATCTTTGGTATTGTCCATATCAGTTTTCAATATCAATTGTCAATGACAGTTTTCAATATCAGTTGCCAATGACAATTTCCACTGTCAATTGTTAATGACAATTTCCAATTTCAATTGTCAGTATCATTTTCAATGGCAATTTGCAATATCAGTTGTCAATGACAATTTTCAGTATCAATTGTCAATGATAATTTTCACTACCAGTTGTCACTATCAGTTGTCAATGACAATTTGCAGTATTAATTGTCAATGACAATTTTCACTACCAATTGTCACTATCAGTTGTCAATGACAATTTTCAATATCAATTGTCAATGACAATCGTCAGTACCAATTGTCAATGGCAATTTTCAATATCAATTGTCATTGACAATTGTCAGTGACAATTTTCAATATCAGTTGTCACTGACAATTGTCAATATCAATTGTCAATGACAATTGTCTATATAAATTGTCAATATCAGTTGTCAATGACAATTTTCAATATCAATTTTCAATATAAATTGTCAATGAAAATTTTAACAGAAAGAAATAAATGTCATTCAGTGGAGTTTTCTCCCCAAAAGCGAATCAGGCGACTTTCTGAAACTTTCGAGCCATAAAGTGCCAGATATTGTTTTTCCAACTGAAACTTGAAACCAGTTTCGAGAAGATTCATTTCAGCAGAAGTCAAATCCCAGAAAACACTAAAGGGACATGACCCCCCCACCCCCACCCCCTTCCCAGATACCCCTTCCGACCCCCAGGTAGTCCTACCGACAAAAGATGACCAACTTGGCTGTGTCCTTTAGCTCAGGGGAAAGAACATTGACCCTAGAAGAATATTGACCCCAAATTCATGTACCCAAAAAGAATCGTGAACTTCATGAGGCTCTGATGTTTAGGTGAACGATGGATGATACGGAAGTTTTGCTAATCAAAACAACTTCATATGTATCCAGACTTGTCAAAAAATTGTGCGCAAGTTTTCTGACAAACTTTTTACAAAGTGCACCTCCGCAGTGACATTCCTGAAATTTCTTTTGACAGACAATAACAGACTGACACATCCTCTTGCACTTCTTCTCACTTGATGTACACCAGTCAGCGATCAGTAGCAAATTCACTTTCACTTATTTCGGGATTCAAACAACGGCACATTTTGAAAAGCTTCTCTTTTAACTATTTATAAGTAAGAGGCTGCCACCAAGGAAGTCATCTAAAATGACGACACCATTCTGAGCGCTTTCGTGGACCCATTCTGTGGTCTTTTGCCATTTTTTGTCTGCCTTTCAATCTTCAGCTGAAACCCTTATGAACAGAGTCAACAGGCAATAAAACCAAGAGGGTTCCAAAGGGAAATCAGCGTGGAAAAGAGAGATAAGTTAAAGGAAAAGGTGATAGATAGATAAATATGATGGAATAGAAAATAAAACCGATGTACCTGAATTCAGGAGACTTCAGCAGAGAGCAAGAAGGAATTTGTTCCTCGCTTAAACATTTGTAGATCAGAAGATTCCACAACTGCACAAGACAAACTATTCCACGTTTTAACTGTAGCCAAGATGAAGCTCATAGCAAAATGAGTAGTGTTAAACCTGATACTAGAAAACATCACACTATTTGTAGCAGCTTCCTGCCTTGTGGTGCTAGCAAAAACAGCTGATACATTAGTACTATAGTACTTCCCCAGTCAGCTAAATCATACCATCATCTCGGCATCTAATACAGATGTTCTTTCAGAAAAGACTGACATTTATGAATTAATATCTAAGGTGAAGAACGGTTAGAACTTTAAAGTAAGTCCTAACCATAACAACATTTCGTTGGAACTAGGTTAGGTTAGGTAAGGGACTGTTGGTTAGTTCAGCGAACTTCAAAAATTTATATATGCATGTTTGTTTTTTCTTTCAGTAGTTCCCTTTAGAGTATTTTTTTTTTTGTCTAGGTTTTTTGGCATCACATTTCATTTGTTGATTAGTGTTTGTGTATTCCCAACCCAAAATAGCCTACCTTTTCTCCTAACTGATGACTGAATTGTTAAGTCATCTATTATCAAATGACATAATGGGGGTGTGGGGGAATTACTAAAAAAAAAAAAAAATTCCAGACAGCAATAATAGATAGTTAAAGGCAATGAAACTGAAAAAACAAAATTACGGGAAACAATAAACAACATGAGTAGCGGCGATGACCATAGTCGTTGCGACGCCAGATGCGCGAACAACTCAGTCAAATAGTGCTAGATTCACAGTAGGTAACAGGAGCACAATATTACCTGATACCTACAGTTCTTGTAGTTTTTCTTTGCATCAATATATATATATATATATATATATATATATATATATATATATATATATATATATATATATATATATATATATACAGTATATATGTTTTTAATATCTTCCTGGTACTCATTGTTACAAACAATTCTGCTCTACCAGACTCTTCTTCTATCTGCAAAATGGAAGTACTAAATATTTGTAAGATTTTATTTCCATGAATATGACACTTGTTTGTTAGACTGTGCGGTGCATATTGACTTGTATATTATTGTCATGAATATTAAACTATGCTCCCCTTCACCCGACTCTCGAGTATTCGTGAATGACAGAAATAACGATAATAGAATAGATAATTGTTAATTGGAACTTCAAATGGTCAAGCGAAGATGCGATGCAGTACTGCCCTGATACAATTTAACTTGCATTTGAATACTTATTTATTTATTTATTTATTTATTTATTTATTTATTTATTTATTTATTTGTTAATTTATCTGTTTTTCTAATAAGTGATCTTCTCTTTCTATATTTCCCATTACCCTCTGTTACTTATTTCGAATGAACACCTGAATATTTTTTGGAAGCTTGTTCGATATGAATGTGGTTAATCTTCTGAACAATAATAATAATATTCTTTGGAAGCTTGAATTTCAAATCAGTGGCCACTGTGGTGGGCTTATTACTTATGAATATGGTTCATCTTCTGAATAATAATAATAATAATGATAATAATAATATTCTTTGGAAGCTTGAATTTCAAGTCAATGGCCCCTGTGGTGGGCTTCTTCCATATGAATAGGGTTCATCTTCTGAATATAATAATAATAATGTCTCAGAATTCTTCACAATCTCTGACGAAGAGAATTCTCGCCCAGTTTCTCCCCGCAGAAATGTATCTCCAAATTAGTCATTATCCCGCATCTATTTCCAAGTCGTGGAGAACGAACGCCCCCCATTCCGACTCGACCTTCCAAAAGATTTCCCACCGTTTCGGTCGAAGAGAACGAGCCCCAACAACACAGGCTGAGACGATGATTTTCGATCAGAATTCGGGGAATTTTGTGAGCGGTTCCCCTCGTTGCCGGGAGCAGGTGGGCGCGTTCGCACGGTGATTAAAAATCCCGATAGCTGGGCGCTTCCTGTTTCAGTGCCACTATCTTATATGCCTATTTTTTTTTAGTTCTCTGTAAAAGAAAACTATTGAGATGACTATTTGTCTGTCCGTGCGCACTTTTTCTCTGTCCGCCCTCTGATCTTAAATTCTGCTGAGGCTAGAGGGCTGTAAAGTTAAGTATACCTTAGTTTAACCAAACCACTGAGCTGAATAACTGCTCTCCTAGGGCTGGCCTGAAGGATTAGACTTGTTTTACGTGGCTAAGAACCAATTGGTTACCTAGCAACGGGACCTACAGCTTATTGTGGAATCCGAACCACATTATATCGAGAAATGAATTTCTGTCACCAGAAATAAATTCCTCTAATTCTTCATTGGCGGGCCGGAGACTCGAACTCGGGTCTAGCAGAGTGCTAGCCGAGAACTCTACCGACTCCTCCAACGAGGAACTGTAAATTGGTATGTTGATCATCCACCCTCCAATCTTCACACATACCAAGTTGCAGCCCTGTAGCCTCAGTAGTTTTTATTTTTTTTTATCTTAAAGTTAGCCATAATTGGGCGTCTGGCACTGCTGCAGGTGCCAACAACACAGGCCCCCACAGGGCCGTGGCTGAAAGTTTCATGGGCCGAGGCTGAGAGTTTCATGGGCCGTGGCTAAGAGTTTCATACACCATTATACGCTGTACAGAAAACTCGATTGCGCCGAAGAAACTTCGGCGCATTTTTTACTTTTTTTTTCCTCGAATATAGGTCTAGGCGTGCTCACCGAATGCATGTGCTTTTAACAGTATATAATGTAAGGGAATCATTTTTGTTACTATATAATATATATATATATATATATATATATATATATATATATATATATATATATATATATCTTAGAATTGCATTCGCCGGAATAAGGTATTTTGCACCTAAATTTTAAATCCTTGATTTGATAATTTTTATTTGTTCGTGATCGGCTTATCTTCATCTTCAAATATGTTACTACCTCTTAATTCTCTCTCTCTCTCTCTCTCTCTCTCTCTCTCTCTCTCTCTCTCTCTCTCTCTCTCTCTCTCTCTCTCTCTCTCTCTCTCTCTCTCTGTATACAAATATAAATATAAAAATCTATCTATATATATATATATATATATATATATATATATATATATATATATATGAATTTTCTTTTCCCGGAAGGTGAGACGACATAGTCTGAAGACACCTGGACATTCAGCCTATGGCGCTACATTGCAAAGCTGATAAGACAATTCATCGGCGTTTTCTCGTTATGTACTACCACAAAATGGTGTTACTGTAATGTTCAGTTGTTGAAATGGGCTGATAATCACCAACACCCTAGACTCGTTATCTTGGTGTATGTGTGTATTTGTATGTATGTACATACAATGTATTATCGCCCAGTTTGTTCATATTTTCACATCCTTTTTATAGCATAGCGTAGATTACTGTAGATCTCACGTAGCTGGAATATGAAGGAAATAAAACCACAAAGAAAAAGTAGATGTATGCCTTAAAAAAAAATTAAATCTTAAACACAACCCTTGCAATATGGATGAAATGTTGAGGCAAAAAAACTGATTTAAACCTTAAAAAACTGTAAAAAAAATATTCATCACATCTTGCAATTATGACAAGATGCATTTAACCAATATGGATGAAATATTGAAAAAAAAAAAAAATGTTAGGCCTTAAAAAAATTTAAAAAAATTTCAACGCATACGTTGCAATTATGACAAGATGCATTGTAGCAATGTGGATGAAATATTGAAACCAAAAAAAAAATTTAAGCCTTAAAATTTTATTTTTTTATTTTTTCAACGCATACCTTGCAATTATGACAAGATGCATTTTAGCAATGTGGAGGAACTATTTGAAACAAAAAAAAAGTTAAGCTTTAAGAAACTAAAAAAATTTATTTAACACTAACTGCAATTATGACAAGAACCATTTTGCAATATGAAGGAAATATTGAAACCCCCCAAAAATTGATTTAAGCTTGAAAAAACTAAAAAAAAAAATTCCAACACAAACCTTGCAATTATGACAAGAATAATTTTAGCAATATGGATGAAATATTGATATCAGAGAGAAAAAATATCTAAGCCTTAAATAAACTAAAAAAAAAAAAAAAAAAACACAAACCTTGCAATTATGACAAGGTGCATTTTGCAATATTTATGAAATATTAAAAAAAATAGATTTAACCCTTAAAAAACTACTTAAAAATCCTCAATACAAGCCTTGCAATCATGACATGAAGCATTTTAGCAATATGGATGAAATATTGAAACCAAAAAGAAAATATATTTTAGCATTAAAAAAAAATGTTCAACACAAACCAAGCAATTATGACAAAATGCATTTTAGCGATATGGAGGAAATTTTGAAATCAAAAAGAAAAAGATTTAAGCCTAGAAAAACTAAAAAAAAAAAAAAACTTGCAATTATGACGAGAAGAATTTTAGCAATTTGTGGAAATACTGAAACCAAAAAAAATATATTTAAACCTTAAAAAACTAAACAATTATCTTAGAAACAAACCTTGCAATTATGACAAGAAACGTAAAAAAAGAAAACTGAGAAATATTTTTTTTTGCATAACGCCATTTCAGGAATGGAAACTGGTCTACCGTGTAATTAACTCATTGTTAATATCAGCGAAATAAAAGGAGTTTAAATAGTTTGTAATCTGGGTTTTATTATCGGCTTTTATTATTGCATAGCTGGGATGTTTACCAGGGAGCGTTGATGTCGGAGAAAAAAATATATATATTAAAAAGATTGCAATGGCTGCCTTAGTCTTATTTTCATCCGGATTTGCTGAGAATCGGATTATTTTTTCATTAGTTTTTTTTCGAGTCAGATTCTACATTTATTTGTCAATATCATCTTTACCATTTTGGTATGTCGTAAGGTATTATTATTATTATTATTATTATTATTATTAGTATTATTATTATTATTATTATTATTAGGTTCTATATTTATTGCAGTTCCTCGTTGGGCGAGTCGGTAGAGTTGTGGGCTAGCATTCGCTAGGCCCGAGTTCGAGTCTCCGGCCGGCTAATGAAGAATTAGAGGAATTTATTTCTGGTGATAGAAATTCATTTCTCGCTATAATGTGGTTCGGATTCCACAATAAGCTGTAGGTCCCGTTGCTAGGTGACCAATTAGTTCTTAGCCACGTAAAATAAGTCTAATCCTTCGGGCCAGCCCTCTCTAGGAGAGCTGTTAATCAGCTCAGTGGTCTGGTTAAACTAAGGTATACTTAACTTTTTTTCTATATTTATTGTAAATAAATTATCATCTTTACCCTTTCAGTATGTATGTATGTATGTATTATTATTATTATTATTATTATTATTATTATTATTATTATTATTCATAAAAATCTCATAATTGCTTAGAAATCCACAAAGTTGTCAGTGATAATACTGTATATATTAAACATATACATTGTGGATTTCTTCTCCATT
>JANJGK010009278.1:0-15000 GCA_039081455.1 Macrobrachium rosenbergii
CAAGCTAACTGCTTGCATACCAGCGAGTTTTCCCCAACTTCCCGACTCAGCAATGACCCAATAGACAACATTTCATTCGAATTATCCCTTCTGAGTGAATAAGATAGAAATCATCAACACACAATTACGTGTGGAACAGAAATAAATTTCTGACTCACGTCGGGATCGAACCCAGGTCTCTCAGGTGGAAAGCAAGGGCGTTATCCACTGGGCCATACAAGTCTAAAAGAAGTTGGAACCTGAGAGCAACTGCACCCAAGGAATTACCTGGGCAAGCTAACTGCTTGCATACCAGCGAGTTTTCCCCAACTTCCCGACTCAGCAATGACCCAATAGACAACATTTCATTCGAATTATCCCTTCTGAGTGAATAAGGTAGAAATCATCAACACACAATCACGTGTGGAACAGAAATAAATTTCTGACTCACGTCGGGATCGAACCCAGGTCTCTCAGGTGGAAAGCAAGGGCGTTATCCACTGGGCCATACAAGTCTAAAAGAAGTTGGAACCTGAGAGCAACTGCACCCAAGGAATTACCTGGGCAAGCTAACTGCTTGCATACCAGCGAGTTTTCCCCAACTTCCCGACTCAGCAATGACCCAATAGACAACATTTCATTCGAATTATCCCTTCTGAGTGAATAAGATAGAAATCATCAACACACAATCACGTGTGGAACAGAAATAAATTTCTGACTCACGTCGGGATCGAACCCAGGTCTCTCAGGTGGAAAGCAAGGGCGTTATCCACTGGGCCATACAAGTCTAAAAGAAGTTGGAACCTGAGAGCAACTGCACCCAAGGAATTACCTGGGCAAGCTAACTGCTTGCATACCAGCGAGTTTTCCCCAACTTCCCGACTCAGCAATGACCCAATAGACAACATTTCATTCGAATTATCCCTTCTGAGTGAATAAGATAGAAATCATCAACACACAATCACGTGTGGAACAGAAATAAATTTCTGACTCACGTCGGGATCGAACCCAGGTCTCTCAGGTGGAAAGCAAGGGCGTTATCCACTGGGCCATACAAGTCTAAAAGAAGTTGGAACCTGAGAGCAACTGCACCCAAGGAATTACCTGGGCAAGCTAACTGCTTGCATACCAGCGAGTTTTCCCCAACTTCCCGACTCAGCAATGACCCAATAGACAACATTTCATTCGAATTATCCCTTCTGAGTGAATAAGATAGAAATCATCAACACACAATCACGTGTGGAACAGAAATAAATTTCTGACTCACGTCGGGATCGAACCCAGGTCTCTCAGGTGGAAAGCAAGGGCGTTATCCACTGGGCCATACAAGTCTAAAAGAAGTTGGAACCTGAGAGCAACTGCACCCAAGGAATTACCTGGGCAAGCTAACTGCTTGCATACCAGCGAGTTTTCCCCAACTTCCCGACTCAGCAATGACCCAATAGACAACATTTCATTCGAATTATCCCTTCTGAGTGAATAAGATAGAAATCATCAACACACAATCACGTGTGGAACAGAAATAAATTTCTGACTCACGTCGGGATCGAACCCAGGTCTCTCAGGTGGAAAGCAAGGGCGTTATCCACTGGGCCATACAAGTCTAAAAGAAGTTGGAACCTGAGAGCAACTGCACCCAAGGAATTACCTGGGCAAGCTAACTGCTTGCATACCAGCGAGTTTTCCCCAACTTCCCGACTCAGCAATGACCCAATAGACAACATTTCATTCGAATTATCCCTTCTGAGTGAATAAGATAGAAATCATCAACACACAGTCACGTGTGGAACAGAAATAAATTTCTGACTCACGTCGGGATCGAACCCAGGTCTCTCAGGTGGAAAGCAAGGGCGCTATCCACTGGGCCATACAAGTCTAAAAGAAGTTGGAACCTGAGAGCAACTGCACCCAAGGAATTACCTGGGCAAGCTAACTGCTTGCATACCAGCGAGTTTTCCCCAACTTCCCGACTCAGCAATGACCCAATAGACAACATTTCATTCGAATTATCCCTTCTGAGTGAATAAGATAGAAATCATCAACACACAATCACGTGTGGAACAGAAATAAATTTCTGACTCACGTCGGGATCGAACCCAGGTCTCTCAGGTGGAAAGCAAGGGCGTTATCCACTGGGCCATACAAGTCTAAAAGAAGTTGGAACCTGAGAGCAACTGCACCCAAGGAATTACCTGGGCAAGCTAACTGCTTGCATACCAGCGAGTTTTCCCCAACTTCCCGACTCAGCAATGACCCAATAGACAACATTTCATTCGAATTATCCCTTCTGAGTGAATAAGATAGAAATCATCAACACACAATCACGTGTGGAACAGAAATAAATTTCTGACTCACGTCGGGATCGAACCCAGGTCTCTCAGGTGGAAAGCAAGGGCGTTATCCACTGGGCCATACAAGTCTAAAAGAAGTTGGAACCTGAGAGCAACTGCACCCAAGGAATTACCTGGGCAAGCTAACTGCTTGCATACCAGCGAGTTTTCCCCAACTTCCCGACTCAGCAATGACCCAATAGACAACATTTCATTCGAATTATCCCTTCTGAGTGAATAAGATAGAAATCATCAACACACAATCACGTGTGGAACAGAAATAAATTTCTGACTCACGTCGGGATCGAACCCAGGTCTCTCAGGTGGAAAGCAAGGGCGTTATCCACTGGGCCATACAAGTCTAAAAGAAGTTGGAACCTGAGAGCAACTGCACCCAAGGAATTACCTGGGCAAGCTAACTGCTTGCATACCAGCGAGTTTTCCCCAACTTCCCGACTCAGCAATGACCCAATAGACAACATTTCATTCGAATTATCCCTTCTGAGTGAATAAGATAGAAATCATCAACACACAATCACGTGTGGAACAGAAATAAATTTCTGACTCACGTCGGGATCGAACCCAGGTCTCTCAGGTGGAAAGCAAGGGCGTTATCCACTGGGCCATACAAGTCTAAAAGAAGTTGGAACCTGAGAGCAACTGCACCCAAGGAATTACCTGGGCAAGCTAACTGCTTGCATACCAGCGAGTTTTCCCCAACTTCCCGACTCAGCAATGACCCAATAGACAACATTTCATTCGAATTATCCCTTCTGAGTGAATAAGATAGAAATCATCAACACACAATCACGTGTGGAACAGAAATAAATTTCTGACTCACGTCGGGATCGAACCCAGGTCTCTCAGGTGGAAAGCAAGGGCGTTATCCACTGGGCCATACAAGTCTAAAAGAAGTTGGAACCTGAGAGCAACTGCACCCAAGGAATTACCTGGGCAAGCTAACTGCTTGCATACCAGCGAGTTTTCCCCAACTTCCCGACTCAGCAATGACCCAATAGACAACATTTCATTCGAATTATCCCTTCTGAGTGAATAAGATAGAAATCATCAACACACAATCACGTGTGGAACAGAAATAAATTTCTGACTCACGTCGGGATCGAACCCAGGTCTCTCAGGTGGAAAGCAAGGGCGTTATCCACTGGGCCATACAAGTCTAAAAGAAGTTGGAACCTGAGAGCAACTGCACCCAAGGAATTACCTGGGCAAGCTAACTGCTTGCATACCAGCGAGTTTTCCCCAACTTCCCGACTCAGCAATGACCCAATAGACAACATTTCATTCGAATTATCCCTTCTGAGTGAATAAGATAGAAATCATCAACACACAGTCACGTGTGGAACAGAAATAAATTTCTGACTCACGTCGGGATCGAACCCAGGTCTCTCAGGTGGAAAGCAAGGGCGTTATCCACTGGGCCATACAAGTCTAAAAGAAGTTGGAACCTGAGAGCAACTGCACCCAAGGTAATTCCTTGGGTGCAGTTGCTCTCAGGTTCCAACTTCTTTTAGACTTGTATGGTCCACTGCGCCATACAAGTCTAAAAGAAGTTGGAACCTGAGAGCAACTGCACCCAAGGTAATTCCTTGGGTGCAGTTGCTCTCAGGTTCCAACTTCTTTTAGACTTGTATGGCCCAGTGGATAACGCCCTTGCTTTCCACCTGAGAGACCTGGGTTCGATCCCGACGTGAGTCAGAAATTTATTTCTGTTCCACACGTGATTGTGTGTTGATGATTTCTATCTTATTCACTCAGAAGGGATAATTCGAATGAAATGTTGTCTATTGGGTCATTGCTGAGTCGGGAAGTTGGGGAAAACTCGCTGGTATGCAAGCAGTTAGCTTGCCCAGGTAATTCCTTGGGTGCAGTTGCTCTCAGGTTCCAACTTCTTTTAGACTTGTATGGCCCAGTGGATAACGCCCTTGCTTTCCACCTGAGAGACCTGGGTTCGATCCCGACGTGAGTCAGAAATTTATTTCTGTTCCACACGTGATTGTGTGTTGATGATTTCTATCTTATTCACTCAGAAGGGATAATTCGAATGAAATGTTGTCTATTGGGTCATTGCTGAGTCGGGAAGTTGGGGAAAACTCGCTGGTATGCAAGCAGTTAGCTTGCCCAGGTAATTCCTTGGGTGCAGTTGCTCTCAGGTTCCAACTTCTTTTAGACTTGTATGGCCCAGTGGATAACGCCCTTGCTTTCCACCTGAGAGACCTGGGTTCGATCCCGACGTGAGTCAGAAATTTATTTCTGTTCCACACGTGATTGTGTGTTGATGATTTCTATCTTATTCACTCAGAAGGGATAATTCGAATGAAATGTTGTCTATTGGGTCATTGCTGAGTCGGGAAGTTGGGGAAAACTCGCTGGTATGCAAGCAGTTAGCTTGCCCAGGTAATTCCTTGGGTGCAGTTGCTCTCAGGTTCCAACTTCTTTTAGACTTGTATGGCCCAGTGGATAACGCCCTTGCTTTCCACCTGAGAGACCTGGGTTCGATCCCGACGTGAGTCAGAAATTTATTTCTGTTCCACACGTGATTGTGTGTTGATGATTTCTATCTTATTCACTCAGAAGGGATAATTCGAATGAAATGTTGTCTATTGGGTCATTGCTGAGTCGGGAAGTTGGGGAAAACTCGCTGGTATGCAAGCAGTTAGCTTGCCCAGGTAATTCCTTGGGTGCAGTTGCTCTCAGGTTCCAACTTCTTTTAGACTTGTATGGCCCAGTGGATAACGCCCTTGCTTTCCACCTGAGAGACCTGGGTTCGATCCCGACGTGAGTCAGAAATTTATTTCTGTTCCACACGTGATTGTGTGTTGATGATTTCTATCTTATTCACTCAGAAGGGATAATTCGAATGAAATGTTGTCTATTGGGTCATTGCTGAGTCGGGAAGTTGGGGAAAACTCGCTGGTATGCAAGCAGTTAGCTTGCCCAGGTAATTCCTTGGGTGCAGTTGCTCTCAGGTTCCAACTTCTTTTAGACTTGTATGGCCCAGTGGATAACGCCCTTGCTTTCCACCTGAGAGACCTGGGTTCGATCCCGACGTGAGTCAGAAATTTATTTCTGTTCCACACGTGATTGTGTGTTGATGATTTCTATCTTATTCACTCAGAAGGGATAATTCGAATGAAATGTTGTCTATTGGGTCATTGCTGAGTCGGGAAGTTGGGGAAAACTCGCTGGTATGCAAGCAGTTAGCTTGCCCAGGTAATTCCTTGGGTGCAGTTGCTCTCAGGTTCCAACTTCTTTTAGACTTGTATGGCCCAGTGGATAACGCCCTTGCTTTCCACCTGAGAGACCTGGGTTCGATCCCGACGTGAGTCAGAAATTTATTTCTGTTCCACACGTGATTGTGTGTTGATGATTTCTATCTTATTCACTCAGAAGGGATAATTCGAATGAAATGTTGTCTATTGGGTCATTGCTGAGTCGGGAAGTTGGGGAAAACTCGCTGGTATGCAAGCAGTTAGCTTGCCCAGGTAATTCCTTGGGTGCAGTTGCTCTCAGGTTCCAACTTCTTTTAGACTTGTATGGCCCAGTGGATAACGCCCTTGCTTTCCACCTGAGAGACCTGGGTTCGATCCCGACGTGAGTCAGAAATTTATTTCTGTTCCACACGTGATTGTGTGTTGATGATTTCTATATATATATATATATATATATATATATATATATATATATATATATATATATATATATATATATATATATATATATATATATATATATATATATATATGAATGTGAAATATTCTTTGTTAAAACAGAATTCCATCTAATAAAAGAAGCCAATAAAAATGCCAAAAGGTAGGAAGTTAATGCTCTATATTTCGAAGACAACTGTCGCCCGCAACAGGCAGGTAATGAATGAAATAAGAGTTACAGAAAAGCGGTATTTGTACTAAGAGTTCCAAAGGTCAGCCGTTACATCACTCCTGTGGACAATTTCTCCTTAATCTTCTTACTCGCTGGTTGGAGGAAGATTTTATCTATAATATCTGAGTCCCAAGTTCCTTTTAAGAGGTTCATTGTATTTCTTTGTTTAATCAATGCTGATTCTACCATCTGGCTTTTGAACTGACAATTGCTGCTGTAAAATATATGTGGAAAATTCCAGTTTATTCTGTGATTACGGTTATTTAGGTGGTTAAAAATACCCGAGCTCTGTTGGCCATACCTTACTGAACATTTATGTTGTATTAATCTCTGGGGGAGTGATTTCCTGTAAAACCGATGAGGGATTGGTTACAGTTGAGGCAAGGGGTTTCATATAATCCTGTGTCTTTGGGGACTGGCTTTTGTTAGACGTTAATCAGGGATTTGGCTAGGGTATTTGGTAGGTAAAAGCAAAAGGGTTAAGAGTTCTGTGTCAACGTCTTAATCCCGTCCAGGTGTGGGATTTTGATTTTAATGTTGAGCGTCTCTCTAGTCTTGTTTTGAGGGGAAGGTAGAAGATTATGTTAGCTTATTGTATCGCTTTCTCAATTATATGGTCGGGGTACTTTAAAGATAGTAGCTGCTTACGGATTAGTTCAATTCCCTTTTCCAAGAAATCCGGGGAGCAAATCCGTAAGGCTCTTAAGTATAAATTTCTGGCTACACCAATCTTGATAGAAATGTCATAACTAAAATAGTGAATGTATGAAAGTGAAAATGGTGGTTTTCTGTTTACAGTAAATTTGTATTCTGTCGCGTCTCTAATTATTAAAGCATCTACAAAAGGTATTTGGTTTTTTATTTCCCATTCAAATTTAAATTTGATACTAGGCACTAATGCATTTAATTCTGAAAGAAATTCGTTGAAATTTCCCCGCGTATTATCCCAAAATGTTAGGACATCATTTATATATCTCATACACTGCATGTCTTTAGGTTTTATTGTATTATTATTATAGTTTAAAAATATTCCATGTATAGTATGGCCAAAACAGGACTTTAAAGGGCTGCCCATGATGCACCTGAATTTTGTTTACAGAATGACTCCCCGAATGAAAAGATGTTGTTTCACACACATGATTCAGTTAACTTTATTATTTTATCTATGTGTAGTGGGAAATTATCTGAATAGGGAACTAATTTTTCTGGTATTTTTGTGAATAGGGAATCGACGTCTAAGCTTAAAAGTTTATCTTCCTCCAACCAGCGATTAGGAAGATTACGGAGAAGCTGTCATCTGGAGTGACATAACGGCTGACTACTGGAACTCTTGGTATATATACCGCTTTTCTGTAACTCTTATTTCATTAGTTACCTGCCTAATAAGGGAGACAGTTATCTCCGAAATATATAGCATTAACTTTCTGCCTTTTGGCGTTTTTATGGGCTCCTTTTATTATAATATATATATATATATATATATATATATATATATATATATATATATATATATATATATATATATATATTTATATATATATATATATATATATATATATATATATAAATATATATATATATATATATATATATATATATATATATATATATATATATATATATATATATATATGATACTGATATTTAATTCTAAAAATAGTCCACCTACACTTTGATGTAATGTTGATTTCTCGCATTTGTGTCTCTAAAATTCCGTTAAAATTCTGAAAAAATAACAATGACGATAATGGAGAAACAAATCCTTAGTTATGTATATGTACATATATTTAAAGATAAATTTGTACAGGAAGCTTTCGGGAATCTGTTTGATTCCCCTTCTGAAAAGGGGAATCGAACAGATTCCCGAAAGCTTTCTGTACAGATTTATCTTTAAATATATGTACATATAAATAACTGTGGATCTGTTTCTCCATTTCAAGACTCCTGCTAATATTAGTATTTTTTAATGATAATAATAATAGTATTCATCACCATCAACACTGAAATAATTAACATAATGATAATGATAACGTTTTACAACCGCATATGTTAAAAGGTAGTTTTGGTATTCATTATTCTCTCCTAGCAGATTTAACCTCATCATTTGGTAAGTCATTGTCCAGGAATCTAACTTGCTGTCAGTGTTTCATGAGTTGGAAATAATATCTGTGTGTGTGTGTCCCATAACATGAAGCCGAGTTAAAAACAAAACTGAGAAACGATTTAATACATTCATTTTTGTTAGCGTGGCGATGTATAAGTGTATGTTTATTTGTATGTTGCTTTTGACGTGTTTGTATGTTGGTAGTCTTTCGTAATAATGTTCTTAGCCAGTATTAAATTAGATAACATCCTTGATTTTTCAAAAGACATGACAGACTTACACTAATTGTTATATATAAAGGGGAATAATTCAAGATTGCTTAGGTATTTCGTTTCTGTGTTCTCTTGCCTTAATGAGGTATACAGGATGTAAATATGCCATTTCATATTAATTGACTGCTACAGTGGATTTTTATAGTTGTTTTTCAAAAGTTGTTCCCATAATTCTAAACAAAATACTTTCCTTGAAATTAACATAAATTTATTTTCACTGGAATATATTTTTCTCTCCATTCTCCTTTTCATATCGAGTGAACGAGTATTATTCCCCCTTCTGTTGTATTTCACCCAAAGATAAAAGGAATCTTGAATTCCCCTCCTTCCCTCAGCCAGATGTATTACGTAATTGATAAAATTCTATTTCATTTTGGAAGCGGTTAGGGTGAGGGCGAAAGGGTATCAGGTAAATCAACAATAAATGTTAAAATTATAAGATTAAACAGACTGACAATGTGAAAGATACAAAGAGAGATAGATAAATGGACATAGATAGATACACAGATAGATAATTTAAATTAGTTTTGCAACATACGGCATTTCCTACAGATCCTAAAGCTATTCATTAATATCTACAGGAATTTCAATAGAGAATTCACGTTCGCCTTTAATCTAAAGATATCAACTGTAATCAGTACTCGAAGTTTATATTCGTGATTTCAGTAAATTCCTATCAATCAGAGGAACAGCCCTGATATTGAATACATAATTATTTGTATTTCAGATCGTTATAATTGAAATAGCAGTCAGTGTACGTATTTTGTATCAACGATTTTATTGCTCTCTCGTTTTAATTATCAGATATCATAGTTAATTTTCATAGGATTTATCTATAGCTTTCATTTTATATTCAAGATCTCTATCTTGGCAAAGTTTTAATCTTTGTTCAATGTTATTTTATTTGTCAAATATATTGGAGAAAAATCTAGAGTTAAACAATATCATCCAATCACCTTAAGTTTTGAACGACCGACAACTTTTCGACAAGATTATCGTGAAAGGAGTTTTTATTGCAAATTCCTATTGAAAAGACTATAGCGAATAAGTAAGTATGAAATGAGATGGTGAAACAATTTACAGCCGTAAATATCTCCAAAACAGAGAAGAGAAACATATGAACACTAAGAAAAGTTGCCAATAAAGGCAAGGATAAAATAACTAAATGAATAAACGGAGAGGTCAAAGGCAGCAAGCTGCTCTTGCTACGGTGGCCAGTAAATTTAGGCTGAATACCAAAGCTGAAATGAGTAAGAGAACTGTGGTCAAAGTCCTTCGTGACAACAACCATGCTTAATTAGGTCGTAGTCTCGAGCACTTAACCCCTTCTCGCAATATATTACAATTTAGAGTGTCGTTGTTAACAAGGAAAACCGCTTTAAGTGATCGTACCTCTAATACAGGAAGCTGAAGAGAGATGAAAGATCTTTTGTGGCAATAAAAACATTAGGAAAAAAATTGTTAAAATTCTTTTCCGAATATTACTGAAGTAGGCACTACAAATGGTGGAAAGATAAAGTGAAGTAGATTTTTAGAAATGTATCCAGCATATACTTTTAAAGAAACGAAAAAAAAAAATAAGGACTTAAGCATAGATTATAAAAAGGGACAAACGGTATTCAAGAACTGAAACTGTACATTGTAAAAGTAATATAAATTTCACAGGGGTTAAAACTTTTTTTCATAAAATAAAATATGCTTTAAAGTCAACTTTTTATTACATAAACAAGACAGGAAAGAAAACAAATGAATCCAATTCCATAATCCACACCGTTCCGGAAACGTAATATCTCTGGCTGTGAGCTTTTCAAACGGCAAACTCACGCGCTCGAAAGACCACCCGTGAGACTTCTGCATTCGATACCACTTTCACCATGTTGCTCTCTGACGATAATGTTCCCTGACATCTAGTTCGTTGCAATTCCAAGACTTCATAACAAGTTATGAGGAGCACAAATTTCCGAAGACAGCTGAAAGTCGAAAGTTGCGACTTGGAATAATAACCGGTGGCGCAGGGAAGGAAAGATTTTAGAAATTTTTTCTTAGATAACGCATCTATTTGCACCGTTATATTTATTACTTTTAGATTAATGTCCTACATAGTAACTTTCTTCATTATAATTAAAAATTATCGACTTTAATCAGTCTCAACATATAGTAAGAATTTCCGCATTCAGCGCTTAAACTTGTTAAGTATTGTTACACCTGAATGCTTGGGTATGTAATGCAATCACTTTTCAAGCTGCAAAGGGCTTATGAAGGTTAAAAATGTTATGGTATGAATTTCCCCCCTTTATCTTCTTAAGAATGATAAAATCTCGAAGTCACTGCTTTGTTTCCCAAATCTATTATGTCGTGGTTTCAGAGAGTTGCCACATTACCCAAGTAGAGAGTTTATTTACATTTCTTGATTTTTATTTCTCTTTAATGGTTAAGCTAGGATTTACTTATTTTGTCCGTCTCAACATGATGTAACAAAAAAAAAATTATCACATGCTAGAGCACTGAATCATAGGAAATGAATGATATGTATTTAATTTAAAACGATATCTAAACATAAATTCCTCATCATATTGAAACATCCTACTGCAATTAACCAAAATAAGCTCTTAAATTATCCCACTAGGTAAGACTAGTGAACTTTTGTTTTCGTATATATCTATAGAGGATAAATATAAGTAGGATGAGAACCACTATCTGTTCCACCGCTGCAATAACTAAATAACTTAGTAAGTTTTGACTGGAACCAGCCAAAAATAACATCCTATGATGAGAGAATTTTTTAAGAGCATTAAATTTTTATGTAATGGTAGAGAAAGGGACGTTCTTTTTTCAAGATTCAGCTATAACTGAATCTTATTCTTAAGTTATTAATGCTTATTATCATCATCACTGAATTCCCAAGCTCATTCACTCTCCTGCAGCCATGCGTTTAGCTATAATTCCTTGTGCTCGTCAATTCCCTCCTTCCTTTTCCTGTAATTTCTTCTCTCCTTCCTCCTCCACTTCTAAGAATAAGTGAAGTATATTGCCAAGAAAAATCTTCCGAAATACTCACTCGGAAGGTTATTGCAAATTGCTGTTTTCTACGCTTGGTTAGGAAGCGCATCGCGGGGCCTTTCCGCTCTGGAGAGTCACAGGTTATGTACAACTTTAATTTTACTGTCATTCGATATTTTCTTTGCATTTAATGGAAGTGTTACCTTTTTCTTAATTAAAGTGCTCAGCTGTTAACAAACGTGCACTTTGTATACGCTTACTAATGTTACTCCTTCCCTTCATGAAAAGTCCATGAGAATTACTAACTTTGTTAAACCTATTTAATAATATTTCGATTGCAAAATATTGATTACAGAGTCAGTAAAGATATGTGAATGTTTTCGATATTTTCAAACAAATGCAAACTTGTGCCAACGGTGCCAAAAACAAAGGATAAAATAACAATATTTGTACGATTACTACTATGAAAAATTTTTAAGGCGCCAAAAACAAAGGATAAAATAACAATATTTGTACGATTATTACTATGAAAAATTTTTAAGGCGCCAAAAACAAAGGATAAAATAACAATATTTGTAAGATCATTACTATGAAAAATTTCTGTGGAGCTTAATGATAGCTTTTTATCACAAAGCTTTAGATAAACGTGTTCAAGACTAAAATTGTTCTAAATATTAATGCTATTTCATCTAGTACTATCCCAAAACTATAGAGGTATTTTGATATATGAAAATCATAGAATTTAGTGGAAAATCATTTAAAGCTCTTTGAATGCAAGTAGCTCTTTCGACTGTTATTGTACTCCATTCTCTTTTTTAAATGCTTCATTTTTTCATCTCCCAAAAATGCATCATTGATCTAACTGAACATAAAAAATTGCCTCTTGCCAAGCTTATTAAAAAATAGTTTGCCTTGCTTAAAAAAAGATGGGGAACACTCATGTTTACATTATTAAAATCAATTACGTTCTTGATTAAAGTGAGCCAGGTAGAAATTTTGGAAAGAGTGGAATAACTTATTTATGAAAATAAATTCATATTAAAAATGTTATTAATATCAATACCGAAAACAAATAAACGAAATAATACTCGAAATTAATTTTAAATTACTCTAAAATTAACGATTTATATAAAATAATTAACGTAACGACATACACCCATTTTATTATCTGAGAAAATGACAAAAATATTGCGCTCTCTCTCTCTCTCTCTCCTTCTGGCTTGGTGGAAGCATGGTTAGTTCTCACTAAATGACCCGTGTACGAAAATCGAACAGGACGGGAAGAGGCAGACTGTCACTTCCCTACAAATCCAGCGCGCCGGTGGGTCTAGGCAGTGAATCTGGTACCTAGTTATTAGACTACTTTTATGAATAGCAACTAGGGTAGAGAGAGAGAGAGAGAGAGAGAGAGAGAGAGAGAAACTAGACGTGAGTGTTCATTGCTCCGTTATACTGTAATGCAGCGGATACTGACATGATTTTAAGTGTTTCTGATGCTTTTAACAAAGCTACAGTTGTCCATGTCCGCGCGTCTAATGGCGTTTCTCAAGATCCTCTTCCTCCACATATTCTCTTTTCATCTGTGACCTACCTCAAGCCCCCTCTTTCCCTATACACATCCATTTTCCAAATAATCTTCTTCACAAACTTTCATTCTTATTAATCTTTAAAGGTATTAAGATTTCTCATAAAAATCATTCAGTGGTGAGAAAGTCCACTCCTTTTAGGAAGTATTTACTGAAGTTTGTTTTCCGCATAAAAATTCAGTGTTGAAACATTTGTAAGTGGTTTTCCTTAACATTTCTATAAAAATGCAGACTTGCTGCAACCATTCTAACGTTGTAAAGGCTGCAAATGAAGTCAGCCATTGTCCATGCAATTTGCAATATAATGCTTTTACAGAGTTTTATTGCATTCACTGGTAAACAAGAAAGGCACCATTACTGAAAACTGATTTTTAGTAGTTTTAAAAGCAACCCTTTCAAGTATGTAACTTTTTCATTACGCAATATTTTTTAACACAAGCTTTATATAAAAATGCTTTGTTAGATAATATTTTTGTTCTCCATTATGATTAATTTTTATCGCTTACTTTCCCTATAATACAGTACAACGACACATTAAAAATTTTATTTTTGTCACCATCTCATGCAAACTGCCTGTGGCACTAAGACATTTTTTAAAGTTACTGTGCCATCATGCATATTTGACATCATATGAAAATAAAATATATTTTTCCAGTTACTTATATATATGATGTTTACGCACTCAGAGAGGATTCTACCTAGTGTAATAAACCGTTTATTGTATTTGAATACTTTGAGATTTCTTTTTTTGAGAAGATAAACCTGTAAACAACCCTATTCATTAACACTGATGTTGATTCCTTCATCGTGTAGTATAAGATGCTAGCCCACTGATTGCTTACTTGTTTTTATATTTATTTCACATGACAATACAGTGCGCTTTTAAAAACAGAAGCAGTCACACCATTCATTTCTTTGCCATTTCTTCATTAGCAAATAACCTTTTTCTAAATTACTTTAATGATAACTTGTAAGTGTGCTGTTGCTAATTTGCACCCATCTCAAAAAATTTAAATTCATTTAAGAATACTATTATCATCCTCTGGGTGCAATTAGGGTTTTCATTCACGAACATTTGTCTGACACGATATATAAAAAAAAGGCGATCTTTCGTCTCAAAACGGATTATGTATTCTTGGGATTTTCGTTCTAAATCTACTACAAAGAAAAATTAATACACAAAGGAACCTTGGAAAATAGATGTAATTATTTTTACAGATACAGGTCCTTGCTTTTCTGTTTCTAATTGTTTTCGTAATGAACGTTATGACATTAATGGCAATGTAATGACACAGACACACACACTTACGCACACAGACACAGCACATACACACACAAACACAATATATATATATATATATATATATATATATATATATATATATATATATATATATATATATATATATATATATATATATATATATATATATATATATATATATATATATATAAACACAATATATATATATATATATATATATATATATATATATATATATATATATATATATATATATATATATATATATATATATATATATATATATATATATATATACAGTATATATATATATTTATGTATATGTGTATTTATTTTTATTGAATAATGATGTACACGTGGCATTTATTATTTCAAGACAACACCTCTCTATTTTCCTAAATCTCTTTTTATCCTAAAGGCTAAACTGCAGAAAGAAGGAAAGAAAGGACGCAAATGAAAGGGCAATTCGATGTATCACAACAAACAGGAAAGGAGAGTGACATCGGCCTTCCTGATGAGGATGGAAAGTTTCTATTAATGAAACTACGTGTCTAGGAAACAGAGT
>JANJGK010009278.1:17500-22412 GCA_039081455.1 Macrobrachium rosenbergii
CTTCTGGAAGAAGGCAATATCAATTAGCAAGTTATTCCCGACCGGAGAATTGGCTGAACTGCGAAGCTATTATTACTGAATAATGGACGGTTCTACTGAATAACCGAAAACCAGGTTTTACTGATTTTTTCCGCGGAGGGAGGCAGATAGGTTTTCTGTCGCCCATATAAGCTACGGAATATCAAATTTTGATAACTATTCGTCAATCTACGATATATACAATAACTCTTGGAACAGTGAATCATAAAAGCTATTAGAACCTTTAGGAGATCAGTGAAGGTATTATGCCAGGTTTGTTTATTATATTGTTCATTATTAAACCCTTCTATAACTACTAAAGCAAGTTTGATAACTTGATACATCGCAAGTTTAAACCCTTCTATAACTACTAAAGCAAGTTTGATAACTTGACACATCGCAAGTTACAACCCTTCTATAACTACTAAATCAAGTTAGATAACTTGACACATAGCAAGTTTGAGTGTAATTTGTTTTTTTTACCTCTTCTTAAAATGCAAAGCCCCCTATTCCCCTTAATTCAGATCCCTAAGATTAGATAGCCCAAAACTTTACCAATATAAATTCTAGGCTGCGGTATTCATAAAGTCTTTCCCATACTGTTTCATACAAATAAGCGAAAGTAACGGAAACTTCTATAAATGAAGGTCATTAAATTTCATTTACGGCCATAACTTGCCACGTTTATATTGCTTATTTTTGTATGTTGCTTAAGGGAAGGAAGTAAACTGTTGTGCAGAATCCAGATTTCTAGGAATCAAATGACTAAACGCTTTCGAGTATCATACTAGATATTATCAAGCAGATCTAAAACTCATAGTGGTATTCCTTAGTAACTAGTACTCTCATTATTAATATTCATAACTTTGTAATAATTTCAAATAATAATGAATGGTAAGAGCTGATTTATGACGGATGTATAGCCGTGCAAATATTATTAGTGATAAAATAAAAATTGCGTAATCCTAGCAAGGGGTTAGAGAGAGAGAGAGAGAGAGAGAGAGAGAGAGAGAGAGAGAGAGAGAGAGAGAGAGAGAGAGGATACAGTCTTTATTCTGTAAAGGCAAATTACAACGAGTGTTACTGGAATATAAAAATTATTAAATCTTTCTCCTTTGCAAAACAATTATTTAAAAGTGTTTTCTTTAATTATCTTTGGTTTTTAATTTTTATCCATTTCTTTGGCCCAGTATATAAATAAAATTTTCATCGTCGATATATTACTTTTTAAAAATAAATCGGCCATCATTCTCAAGAAGGGTAGAACGTCATGTGACTTGAAAAAAAAAAAAAAAAAAAAAATAGAGAAAAATGCAGAGGTAGGAAGCGCGGTAGGAGGTTTTTACAAGGCCAGGCTTCGGGTTTTCATTAGCCGTAAACTGAAAAGGGGAGCCATTTTCTGATCATACAAAAATGCGAGTAAAATGGTTATATAAATCAACGGGGAGCCTATCTAACAAATTATGACCCAAATGAATACAGTACATTACTATTACATAGTAAAACATTACAAATGAATTTCTAAAACGAAAATTCACTCAAATAAAGTATAACTGTGATAGAGATCTTAATAACTGGATTCAGAACACCTTCACCGCAAAAATAAGATAAATTAAATAAATGGCATTTCACCATAAGTGCGCGAACGCAATTGAAGTACGGTTTCGCTGTATCAGCCACAATAAATGTATCATTACATGTGGATATGCTAATTTCAATTGAATGTCAAAATTTAGATTTCCCGGACATAAAAGCTCGGGATGAATGCTTATTATTTCCTTATAAATTCTAAGAAACGGTTTAATGAAGCGACCTTTTAGTTACCTATACAAGGTTCATATATCAATATTTAATTGTGCTTCCAAATAGTAAATGGTGTCTAATTTAGCAATGATAGTGAAAGCCACAAGAGGAAACGACAGCAATACCAGTAACTGATAGAAAATGAAACTGAAAAATCGCCTGGAAGATGGGAAATAGTCCATGTTAATTTTAAAATACTTAACCAACGATCGACTACATTTTGTATTTTAAAAGACTTACCGTAATTTGAGCTGCTCTTCTGTGTGCCAAGGTTGCATGAAGGAACCCCACTCTCTTCAGATCCTTGCTGGAAAAAGAAGGCAGCCATTAGTATCCACAATTGTATATAACATAATTAAAAATTTTATCTTTAACCAGTAATAATAATAATAAATAATAATAATTATTATTATTATCATCATCAACATAATAATAATAATAATAATAATAATAATAATAATAATAATAATAATAATAATAATAATACAAGTGTGTCATACAGCGAGATACAGTTCTAATTTGCCACAGCATACAGTCGTACACGTTCTTGAGAAGTTTACATAATGTAAATCATAAAAGTTTTTAAATGTAACTAAAAACTGACTGATTCTATAATACAGACAGCTATATTAGAACCTAATGTAATTCAGTAACCTGCTAATGTCTTTAACCTTGTGAAGAGGGGTGTTTTTAATTCCACTGAGTAAATCCAATCCATTACCGTTAAAAGCATTTATGCTAAGAGAAATGTCACGATTTGCATATGTGTCAAAGTACCTCGCTGGCGAGCAGCATTGAGTTTCCCCAAAATTCTCCTGATGATATTTCTTGTCAACAGGTCCCAAAATTTCCAGCAAAGATTCACTGGAGAATTCCCGGGCAAGATCTCCCTCGTGCCATTGCAAAGGAGTGCCTTTCTCATCATGCATCAACCTTTAACGAAATTATGTCAGTTCCTGCTGATGTTTACTATGTGAATGGAAGGCGCTTGAGAAGCACTGGAGTTGCATATGCATGACCGGTATAAATTTCGTGGCCTGCTAGGCAGTCTTCACATGAAAACTTTGTACACACTAGAAAAGCAAAATAATTATTTCATCTTAATTTTTGCATGCTGGACTAGTTCTGCAATTATGCATTTTAATTACATGATTGGCCCTCTTTACAATAACAAAGTAATTTCCTTTAACAAACAATACTAAATGATATAAAGGGAAACAAAGACAAAATCAAGCATATGATAGGTATCCCGGTACTACTAATACTTACTGGTAACATTAGGTTTGCATAGAGATTCAACAACGAGTTTTAAATCCTGTTGTAATATACAGTATATTAACAAAAATAGTAAATAATCTGTACTCTCAACGCTAACACTTAGTTTTACATTAAAATATTAAACTTGCATTAACTGAATTGAATTGAATATAGAATTTAGGCCAAAGGCCAAGCACTAGGACCTATGAGGACATTCAGCGCTGAAACGGAAATTGACAGTAAAAGGTTTGAAATGTGTAATATGAGGAAAACCTTGCAGGCGTACTATGAATCAATTGTTAGGAGATGGTGGAAAGTAAGATGGAAGAGAGAGAACATGAACGGAGGTACAGTACAAAGAACGAAAAGGGTTGCAGCTAGGGGCCACAGGCACGCTGCAAAGAACCTTAAGTAATGCCTACAGTGCACTGCATGAGGTGCACTGACGGCACTAACCCCCTACGGGGTAAACTTGCTTTAAGAAAAAAGGTTGCAATAATTAGTGCCCAAATCTGAACTAATATTGTACCAATATAGGTATTAGTTTACTCCAAATTTACTCCAGTCAAAAAATTCCGATACTGTTCACATGACGCAACAATAGCTATGTAAGTATAATATAGATATTGTAGTACATTGTTATATCAAAAGCTAAATGCACAAGTTAGCAAAATGTAATAATTATTCAAATATATTTGTACATGAAAATCGTTAACCTTTCAAGGTAAATCAAACAAGTATCTTCTAAAACACTGATATAGCCATGACAAAATCAGAAGTAGCTGTCGCACTATTAATAATGATCTTGAATATAAATATGAGCTGTATTTTCATTGGCATTTCTGTCGTTTTCATGAATATTCAACCAAGAAATTTTTTTTGAAAATTCCACGGATAAATATCACCACTATGATATCCCGCGCAAATAAAGTTATTTGATTAATATTTATACAACATCGTTTATTTTTACTTATGTGTATCGCACTTACACTAAAACAGTACTAGCAGTTAAAAAAGCGCTTCATGTGAGCGTTTTTGTTTTCGTAACTGTGAAGCAACTTCTCGTTTGGGGTCACACAGCTGTTCAATTAGCAAAGTAACAGGGTCTTTAAAAGTTCTTTAAAAAATGAATAAAAAAGGGGGTTGTGGCACCTTCCTCGCCCATTTCAACATTGGTGGGAAAGAAGCTGGTCATCATTGATGTCTCCTTGACGTCAAACGTTTTAGGTCAACTATCTCATTGTCTTTCTTTTTTTTCAACCTCAAATATTTAACAGAGAAAGAATTCTCGTGCCACTGTCTAATCGAATTTCTTCGTGCTTTAATTTTATAAATGTTTATTTTGTATCGGAAAATTATGTAAGTATAAAAATATAAAGGATATAATAACTTATAGAACTTTATTTTGTTTTAATGTTGTGAGTTCCATTACAAAGGAAAATGTATTTATCCCATAAAATTCTTTTGGCGATAACCTCTCCATTCATTACCATTTGGTTATGATGTCAGTGTGAGTAATATGAACCGCTACAGTTTTTTCAGCTCATGAAACGAAAGAGTAATTGTTTAACAGAAAGAAAAGTGTAAAAAGATTGGTCATTACCCCTAATTTTATGATGGATGAACGATATCAAGGATATGCAAAAGCATTTTTTTTTAGAAATAAGCTGTGTGTGTGTGTGTGTGTGAGAGAGAGAGAGAGAGAGAGAGAGAGAGAGAGAGAGAGAGAGAGAGAGAGAGAGAGAGAGAGAGAGAGAGAGAAAATTAATGATCTCATCCAACTGATTATGTTCATAAAATCCTATTTGTGATGTTTAACATAGCTACACATAGA
>JANJGK010009279.1:0-10000 GCA_039081455.1 Macrobrachium rosenbergii
TATATATACTTACATATATACAGTGTATATATATATATATATATATATATATATATATATATATATATATATATATATATATATATATATATATATATCAAGATAAAAAGGCCCATAAAACACTATTTGAACGTTGCAACGATGTTCAATGGTAAAATATGGACAAATGATGTGTTACAAGAGTATATATACAAAGCATATATAGGTGTGGCAGTGTGTATATAGTCTTGTAATATTTCATCTGTCCATATTTTACCAGTGAACAGGGGTACAGAAGGAAGTGCTTGAAATATATGTTTGCAACGTTCAAGTAGTGTTTTATGGGCCTTTTATATCTTCATGTTATACTGTTGTATTACAGTAAAAGATATTCATATATATATATATATATATATATATATATATATATATATATATATATATATACACACATATTGTCGGAGCCTCGATGGCTCGGTTGGTAGAGCAGCAACCTCAGACTTCATAGAAGTCTGTGGCGAGGGTTCAGTTCCTGCAGCCGACTGGTCAGAGAAGGATGACACTTTGCTATCCGTGTAGACACCCCGGGATTACGTATGTAATCAACGGATAGGTTTGCTGAAAGCAAATGGGTGTTACAGACTAATACACACATAAACAAAGCCACTCCAACATCTTCTAAAAACATAACAGACACCTCACATGTCTCGAACTGTCGACCTAACCGCCCAGTTCTCCTCGCTGCTGGGAGAAAGGGAGCTGGGGATTTGGCACAACACATGTACACTTTCGTTACCGGGGTCTAAGCGATGTCAGGCAGAGCAGCCGATCGAGGCTACAGCCTACCCCACCGCCAAATCAAAGTCCTTAAAAAGAAGGCACCGTGCTTTTCCCATGCACGTTAAAATGAAGAAGATTATATATATATGTATATATATATATATATATATATATATATATATATATATATATGTATATAGATATATATATATATATATATATATATATATATATATATATATATATATATATATATATATATATATACATATATACATATATACATATATATATATATATATATGTATATATATATGTATATATATATACATATATATATATATGTATATATATATACATATATATATATATGTATATATATATGTATATATATATATATATATATATATATATATATATATATATATATATATATATATAAATATATATATATATATATATATATATATATATATATATATATATATATATATATATATATATATATATACATACATATACATATATATATATATTTATATATATATATATTTATATATATATATATATATATATATATATATATATATATATATATATATATATATATATATATATAGTCATAACCTGGGTCCTTGGTGTAGGTGGGAATTTGAACAATTTATTATAACAGACTGCTTGCATACCAAGGGGGTCCCAAGTTTATGAATAAAAGGAAAACTACTGGATACTCACCTTAGAATCTTCCTGGATTTATGTAAATAATGAAGGTCGCCAGTTGGAATTAGAATTCTTTTACAATTAAAAAGGGGTTTATTTACAGAGAATGGGGCAAGTATGCAAGACAAGCCACAGATACAACAATCCCGTAATAACAAATGACTCTTGTTATGTTAAAATGCATCCACAGACAACAGTACATTGGAAGGGGTGAATTCCAGGGTAATGGCAATCAGTTAATTAAGATGATTTCTGTGTGGGCAATGGATTCTTGCGATCAGGCTGCGACCAGGAATGGTTACAGAGTTGGATGGCAGTCATGCAATGGTCGGGCATAGATTTGCGGACTGGACAGGTTAAGATGGCTCATGTAAGAGGTCAGGAGTTAGTGCAAACACGGAAGAGAAAGGAAATCACCCCTGCTATTAATTAATCAATGAGTCTCCGCACGGGGGAGGATCAAACACTCATATTACTTAAACTAATTTGCTCTTAATTTGCACTATGGGGGGGATATTTGAATACTTATCACTGAATCATATTAAGCTGATTTCAAGGCAAGTCATGGGGTGATTTATGGGCTGTTTGAAGTAGGGCGACTTAACAAAGGCACTACTTTTTGTTGGAGGGAGAAAATTGATGTTTGAAGGAATGGAAAAGTCAAGGCATTTCAGGGGGGAGGGAAAGGGCTGGCTTACTGACTAATTGCGACCAACGTACCTGGGCCTGCAGATGTGTGCGCTAAATACGAGAGACTTGGCCGGTTACTGAAGTTAGTTTTCATCAGTGTAAAAAGGAAGGAAGCGCCAAACTTGTGTCTGGGGCTGGAGTCTGGAGTCGTCTGCCAAGTGCTGCTTCCCGGGAAAACAGTGCACGCCTTCCACGGTTGTTTGCTTCGAAGTCTAGGCCCCCCTGTCGATCTGCAAAGAGTCATACAGCCAGCAAAGGAGTGGAAAAAAAGTGGATCTTAAGATAAAATACTTAGAGGTTAAGTTCCTATCTATCTCACAGTCTGGCAACGTCCCCATGACCACAACGGCCTAGCTACTCCCATATCGTGTGATGGGGGTGAAAGGGGGGTCCCTGTTGTCCATCCCAGGTCAGCTGAGGTGGGGGCTATCCCTACAGGAGTGGAAAAACAGGCCCTAACCGCTTTCCTTGAGTTCAAAATACGCTTGGTTCTATCTCACCTGCCATGTTTTCTTGGCCCTACAGCCAAATGAAAGGAGAAAATGCTTCACAGAAATAAATTACTTACTGGCTGCTAGATGAAGGGATAAATTCTTAAGAATATATATATCTGAAAATCTTTTACTGTAATACAACTGTATGATATGAAGATATAAAAGGCCCATTAAACACTATTTGAATGTTGCAACCATATATTTCGAGCACTTCCTTCTATGCCCCTGTTCACTGGTAAAATATGGGGAGATGATGTGTTACAAGACTATATATATACAGCCACACCTACATATGCTTTGTATATATACTCTTGTAACACATCATGTGTCCATATTTTACTATTGAACATGGTTTATTTATAAGTGCAAAGTTTATTCATAACATAAAAATTCATTAATATATGCTATCAGTATAATGTTTTCTCCATAACCTATACAAAATAGTAGGCTATATTCCGTCAGTGCGAAATTTTTTCCATAATGAATTATAAAAATACAATGCCTTTGTGAGGTTAGGCCAGGACATGGTATTCTAGGAAAGGTTTGTTCCCATCGTTTTACACTCGCCCTAAAGTTTTCTTTATAACCTATTAAAATATATGCTAGCAATATAAATTTTCTTCATAACCTATATACGCTACCACTGTACATGTTTTCCATTCAGATACCAGAGGGGTAAATAAACAACTGTGAGGATAAAGTAAACAAACGCTGAACAACCAAGCCTACACAAGTCACGAGTCAGACGACAACTCACTGTAATAAAATAAAGCTTTGTGGTTTTACATAATTATAATATTATGAAAAATGGTAATCACTAATTTGAATATCACTAATTTGAATACCACTAGTATAGGAAAACAAATCCCTTACCTAGATATGGGCGTTCTGGCGTTGTTGCTATCCCAGGCGAGACATTCCCGTCTGCTTCTGTCCCTCTCTGGTAACAAACTTGTGAGACGCAGTCGTTCAAATTTCTCCTTCATAAGGGTGGTACTTCTCTTGCTTTTGGCAAGAAATTGCGTGAATGTTAGACGATAAGAAAATCCGAAAAGGAAATGCATCACAAAGCACTAGGATTTCCCTTGGGCCAGAACCACACACACAACGAGATGATTTATTCACTATTGGTAAAACCCGATGCTCTGTTTGGAACTGTTACGTACTTATATAATTTCATAATTTTGAAAATACCCAGTAAAAACATGTCAAGAAATATAAAATATTATATGTGTACTAGTCGGCATGATACATCTGTGATACGACTATAACGAGTTCAAAATATCGAGATACGTTTATATACATTTACTTTGATTTGATATTTTTTTAGAGAACGAATCAGCTTTTATCGTAGAAAATGGGTATTTTTAGCAGGATACTGAAGTAAATTTCTCACTTTCTACTATCCAGAATTGGCAAGTCATACAGACATTGTACTACAATTTGTCGCTCAGTGTCGCTCACAGGGCGATATCGAAATACATAGATACATATTTACTCCGATATTATATATTTCTTAGAGAAAAAGCCAGTAAAGTATATCTCTCACTTCCATCTAAAAAGTCATGCAGAAATTTTGTGACAATTTTTCGCTCAATGCCGGTAAATGCAGTGAACTAAAATGTAAAAAGAACTCGCCTAAAAGGTTTTTTACCAATAACATTTCAGGACATATTTATTTAGTCATATATCTGTCCAAAACTGTAAAAAACTAAAAATCGATAATTCCTCGAAATTCGTCGGTCAGCACGCCCGAAATAAAAATAAAAACTACTGAGGCTAGAGGGCTGAAATTTGGTGTGTCTTATGATTGGAGAGTGGACGATTAACATACCAATTTGCAGCCCTCTAGCCTCAGTAGGTTTTAATATCTGAAGGCAGACAGAAAAAGTGTGGATGGACAGACAAAGTTTAGTTTTCTTTTCAGAAAGCTAAAAGTGGTCTTATTGTCCGTCATTTCTTTGCCATTTTCCATTTTTCATGTTGCAGATTGCATCCTGTACTTCAGAACTGGTCATCACTTCAGTAGGCACTTTGGTGTCCTTTTGTCCCATAACATTTTCAGTCAGATCCACAAATACATCTTGCTCTGATTCTTTTTCATGCACTTTTGAGTAAAATGAGTAAGTTTTCTCTTTATAGGTTCTGAGTCATTTAAGACAGTTCTACTTCTTCATTTTCATTATAAAATTTTTAGCAATTTTCTCTTTTCCGAGTACACAGAGAGAGCGAGAGCTTTTCACCATATACTCTTTCGCCTATTTTTGCTCAGATACTAATTTCACCACGAATTCTATTCCCAATATTCTCATTTGCTTTGTAGAGAACGAATTTCCTCAAATTCTTTATAAATATGAATTTCATATTCACTTCTCAAGGCTGACTTTCTAAACTTACCACTTTCATATTTTTTGTTATTATTGTTTAAATATCTAGGAAAAACTTTGCGAGTTTTAGTACAATACAAGGTCACCAATCTAAAAAGGAATTAATATCTGTATGCCTGTTACGTTCTAACTTTTTCCAAATTGAAGCAAAATCTGTTACAATATGAGTGAGTAATAAGGTCCTAAAGTAGCATTGTCCAATGGCTTTGATTACAGTGTGATTAGAACTCTCCATGTATATGTATATATATATATATATATATATATATATATATATATATATATATATATATATATATATATATATATATATATATGTATATTACAGGTGTTTCGACATTAGAGGGCCCCCTCTACAGCATAAACTAAAATTGATATGGACAAAAACAAAAGTAATTCAGAACAGGTATTTATTTAAGTTTCTCTCTGAGGATTTAATATTTTGTGTAGCCTCCATCTGCCTGTACCACAACCTGCATTCTTGAGGGGTATGATTTCAGCAAATCGCAATAAAGCCGAGACTCAAACTCCATTTCCCTGAGCACTTTGGTCACCTCTCTTCACAGGTCGTCAAGGCTTGGTATACCATCATAGTTCACTTTAAGATACTACCAATGTTTTCACACACATTAAGGTCAGGGAAGCTACCTGGAAATTCACTTGACGAGAAGAAATCGATACCACTGTTTCGAAGCAACTCCTGTGTCTGAAGAGCCTTGAAACATGGTGCCATATAATGCAAAAATGTGACTTCTTCAACAGATAACACATTTTCAGGATCTTTGAGGAAAGGAAATACTCCACCAGTAAGCACAGTTTCTCTGAAGTATTCACCATTCCATGACTGTCCTTTTTCTTTGATGATCCACATTAACCATCTGGCTGTGAAGCAGAAAAATTCCCAAACATTCAGGAAATTTCACAACTTGGCGATAGCGCACGTCATTGCTGATATCATCCAACTTTGCAGCCCAAATGATGTCATTTTTATGATTTGGCTTCCTGACTGTGTAAATGAAGAATTCATCTGATGCAGCAACATGGAGAAAGTCTGCTTTATCCCAATCTTTAAGAAATGAACCACAAAACCATGCATGGTCTTCTCTCTGTTGCTGAGTGATGTTGGGCTTGCTGATAACATGAAATGGCTCGATACCAGATTTTTTCAACTCGCGATATACAGCACTATAACTTCTCTTCTTTCCCCTTTTTGTCTCTAGTTCAAGTGCCAATTTACGTAAAGACTTTCTTGATCTACCCACTGCCTCAGCAATGTCTTTTGACTCCTGAGAAAGGACTTCGGGCCTTCCAAGATTCTCACTCTTTTCGCGATGACAGTCATATGGATCTTTGTCCCAGTTTCTTTTAACAAAGGATTCATCTCTTTTCATGTATTTAGCTATCCAGGAACGTGAAATGAAGGATGCGCCAGCATCTCTGGCCTCTCTGAAGGTTATAGCCCAGATTCAGTCAATCCATCTGATTTCCTCCGAGTTGTTAGCCATGGCTGTAACTCCGTCACTCAGTCTGAAAATACAAGAAATGTAAAATGAAAAATAGCTTAATAGAAACTTAAAATAATGTACTTGGAGATAGGCAAAAAACTTCATAACTTTCCATTTGTTCTGTGGAGGGGGGCGGGGCTCTAATTTCGAAACACCCGGTATATATATATATATATATATATATATATATATATATATATATATATAAATATATATATATATATATATATATATATATATATATATATATATATATATATATATATATATATATATATATATATATATATGTATATATATATATATATGTATATATATATGTATATATATATATATATATATATATATATATATATATATATATATATATATATATATATATATATATATATATATATATATATATATATATATATAACACATATATATGGTTAACATAAATTTTTCCCATTATTTTTGGCTTTAAGTGAATTTAGATCAGGCTTGTTTCTTTTTAGTTCTAAGTATTATTCCTAAGAGTGATTTTCAAGTATTTGTTTACAGTTTTGACGCCTCCTCCATGCATGTTTATGTTTATTAACTATCGTATTAACGATTGTTCTATTATTTTATTTTTTCAAGTGCCGTTGGACGCTTGTGGTCAACGTTTGGCCGTGAATGTCGTGGGCCAATCAGTGCAGATTTAACTTCTCCCTTGATTTACTCGGCCGGCACCTTGTTATATTATCTTAGCATCCTCAAAATAATTTTGGGATTTACGTCGTCCTTCGTGGGTGCTCTCAGGATGTTGATGGCGTCGCTGTTCTCCGTCATCAACAGGAGTTGAATTGCCACTTGTTCACTTCTGCCAAGACTCCTTTTAAGCCGCTGTTGGGAGCAAGTTTGCTCGTGAGGAGGCCCGTAGGGTGGTCATACCCAGGTAGGAGTGAATATCTCTGTTTTGTCGGACGGGACCATTTTAGGCTCTGGTATTTGACCTGGTGTGTGCGACCTCTCTTGGCAGTAGAGGTAGCAGTTGGATCACAGCCTTCATATTGCTTCATTTATTTTTTTTCTCCTAATATGAGATAATTGTTCAAATATTAACATATGTTATCATTCAATATTTCTAGCCATTTTTGTGTTGTGATGGTTGTGTCCACTGACAATTAAAATTATATTGTCTTGTAAAGATTCATTGGAGTTTAGTTTTGTGGTGATAATTAGGAGATTAAGTGTTTTCTTGCTATTCATTCTCTGCCTTCTTTCGCTTACTTTTAGCTTTAGGTTATTGTGTTCCGGTCTGGCCAGCAAAAGTGTTGGATCCAACCGAGTATTTGTTAATTTCCTTTACTTTGTCAGGGCTTAGCTTTATTAGCTATAGGTAACCCTACAGGATTTGTAAAGGACCGGTATTTCTCCTTTTTTTGTACTCTTTATTTTCAAAGACTCAAGGTTGATTTAAATATGCCGTTTCTTTAAGTAATAAAAATTGTGAAGTTTTCTCAAGTGTTTATTGTTTCCCGCTGACCCTTTTGCTCTGAGTTACCTAATACACAGACTACAATCTAAAGTGTGTATTAAAGACCTACACCACAACCCAAAAGAGGTTGTAACAATATATATATATATATATATATATATATATATATATATATATATAGATATATATATATATATATATATATATATATATATATATATTATATATATATATTATATATATATATATATATATATATATATATATATATATATATTATATATATATATATTATATATATATATATATTATATATATATATATTATATATATATATATATATATATATATATATATATATATATAAATTATGTTTTTCAATATTTATTCAACAACGTATTACAAAAGGCAAACACAATGACTTCTCATTGATCAAGGAATCGTCCGCGAAGTAAAAACACTTTAATGCTTATATAGAATTGAAAGCACTATAATGTATCTTCTTTTTTTTGCTTAGGTACTCTGAAGAGATCTCAAGATGCTCGCCTATATATGGTGACTTAAATTAAGCTTGATATCCTACCAGCCTTTCGCTGGTGCTTATATGAATGTCAAGAGCTGTCGCACATTGTAGCACTTGGACATATCATTAACCCAGAAACCTCTGGAATTCTCTCCAACGTACATATCACGTAAAATTTATCAGAAAATCAAAATTGAGAAGTCTCTAAAGGTAACTAAATATCTCAGATTTAATTTAACATGGTCTCAAAATATGCATCCTCACGAAGGCAAGGCATCTTTTAACCATTTTTATAGCATTACAGCAATTATTTATACAGCAATCGAAGATCCTACTTTTTTCTCTGTTAGCTCAGCAACATCAAAACAATACTGGGTGAAACTAAACAGAATATCCTTAACAGAAATGAAATAAAATTTTAGAATGTAATCTCCAGTAGCTTTTGCTTATACAAAGTTTATCTGTTTTGATCCTGGTTTCAACTGCATTAAGATAAGAAATTATACTGGAATAATTTCAGTACTAACAACATTGGTGTAAAGTTCTTTTACATGGTATTTATCTAATCTGGAACCACAGGATCACTTTATGTATTTTCTATTTTGTTATTTACGGAACAAACGTACTCAAATTTAACAGTATTTTTGAAATTAGCAAAGACTTCGAAACAAGTGTTGTCAACATTCGACCGATCTTTTTTACTGGGTGTAATTTATTCTGCATTATTTTCACAGTCGTCTTGAAATAACTCTTCTCTCTAACTTTTCTCATAATTTCCAGACGGATTCTAAATCCTACGCATGACATCTAGCACTAGTGGCAAACCCCATCATCCTTCTTGCACTTAAAATTCTGATTTGTGACATTTTATCAGTGCTGCAGAAACCCCCTTTGAACAGGGGGTTGGGATTCAGTACGATTCCACAGTGCTTTTCAGTTTCATTTAACAGCTTGCAGTTTTTACAACATGGTCTTGATTATACATACATACATACATACATACACACACATATATGCATATATATATCTATATATATATATGTGTGTGTGTGTGTGTGTATTTTCTCACCATTCTCACCAGACGCCAGGTAAGCCATAAAACTCGTTAGTAGCCCTGCCTCAGGAATTCCTTCCATATCCGTCGATCTTTAATTATGTTTTCCGCATTGCTGCGCCTAAGTTTTCCTTCCATCTTTTCATTGGTCTTCCCACAGGTCTTCTTCCATCTGGCATCCATTCTAAAAACTTTTGAGGATATCTAACCTCCCCCATTCCTTTTACCTGGCCAAACCAACGTAGCTGTCCTCTTCCAACAAATTTTAGAAAGCTTTCCACCCCCAGTTCATTCATGTCATTTCGTGTTCCGTCTAGCGTGTAATACCCTTTATTAGTCTGAGTGATTTCATTTCTGCTGCTTGAGGTAGGCTTCTAGCTCTTGATGATGTTGTCCAAACTAAATG
>JANJGK010009279.1:15000-22410 GCA_039081455.1 Macrobrachium rosenbergii
AAGAAGGAACTGGTTTTAAATGAAACATCATAAGGAAAATCATTTGTATCAAATGCTATCGTGAACTTAGAGTATCACCGAGAAAAATTCTACCCCACACAAGCCAAACAGACTGCGGCAATACACAAAGACCTGGAATGCATGTACGGCTATTAATCAACAATCAATAAAAAGATAACGTTATACCGAACAAACAGCACATTAAATTTTATTCAAGTATCTATATCAAGTTAGTTAACAAGAGGACGCTTTAGCATTCATCTGTGAGACTGATAAAACTCGCATAATAAAATACCAAACTCCAGAAATATATGAATATATATATATATATATATATATATATATATATATATATATATATATATATATATATATATATGAAATAAGTTAAATAAATCAAGGGGATAATATTCCACTGATGATATAGGAAAGATGGGAAGTACTGTATGTGGCGTTAATATGACCATCCTAGTAGGCACTGAAAGCCTTGTACCAAAAACAAGTTATTTTAGCAGTATCAAATGAGCGTCTGGAATCGAAGTTAACATCAAGCAACGTCAAATACTTTGAAGTTTCCACAATTCTGTAACGCGGCTGCATCTTGCAACGTTATAACTAGCAATAAAATGAACTTGCCACCAGCCGATTATGCTTTGAGCAGTGAGCGCATAGCGTTACTGTGCATGCCACGGCAGAAAACTTTTTATCTAACTGGGAAGTCAGCGCTACGTATCTTTCTACTACTGTAGGCTTATCGCATGCATTCGTAGAAAGCCAATTCACCGAAATTCCAGTTATATCATTCATGATATAACTGGAAGGCAACAGTGGTCAATAACGCTATGAGCTTGTGGCTCAAAGCATATCGATTGGAGTTCAAACCACGTGAGGGCTAAAACTTCATTTCATCGCCAGTTATAATATTTTATTATAATATTCACACAATACCACTTGAAAATTGACATTTACGTAGTTTTCCTGATTTCTTACTTTAATCATGGCAGAACCAATTCTTTTATTATTCAGTTGAATACTTCAATGAATAGTGTAATATCTGGCCCCACTTAAGGTAGTTGCTATGCTTTACAGCTGATGATGAACAATACTGACAAAATCAGAATGAACAAGCTCTACAGTATTATATCTTCCTTACCTGAAAATCTAGTTCCTCTTTCTTCGTGTATCGGAGCCAAGTTTGGCCATTCCGCTCACCATAGCAAACACGGAGAGCTGGACACTTTCTGTGAATGTGGTGAAAAAAGGATGAATTTTTCCCTCATATCAAGCAAACAGATCACGTATGGGATGTTTTTTTTATTTTTTAAACGTGAGACATCTTGACAAACAGTTTTCACACAGATAATCTCTAACAAACTCTATCAGTTACAGGAAGCAAGCAACAAAACTACCTGTGTAGGTGAGTGAGGGCCTTTTTCACGTGTCCCTCCTGCAGAGGCTGAACACTGCTCAAGCTCAGCTGATAAACCAGCAGGAAACTTCTCCTCTTGTGGCTCAGCTCGTAGAGCTTCTCAAATTCAGAGGCCTCCCTGATCCACTCTTCATCGCTTGATTCCATATCAGTTCAGTCAGTCCGAACCGATGGAGGTTCAGAGTAGCTTCTCTGTGTACGGGAGAAGCGCAGTGCAAATGAACTGTTTTGAAACGAGGACTCTGATCAAATTTTAAAGAAGAGAATGTGGCTCTGAGAGTGGGAGAGGGCTTCAACAGCTGTATGTACAATGGAGGGGTCTGGCCAAATTTGAATTCAACCCACCTAAAATACCCATAACGTTAACTTGGCCCTCATAAGGGAAAAAATATGGTTAAATATTTCGTAATCAAATGATCTATAAAACTTCAGAAATTAGACGTACAACGAAAGGAACGATTTTGCACACACATAGTAATAGCAACCTTGCAATAGTAATTCGATGCTTTTCGGTAATAACAGCGTGGCCATAATATTACAAGCTCATAATTACATTCAGGTCATTCTTTAGGCTTTTCGCAGCCTACACAATTTAATGATAGAAATTGCGTTAAAATAGTGCATGGGCATAAATGTTGGTGCCAAATGGTTACCAAGTGTATATACCTATATCTATCTATATATATATATATACTGTATATATACATATATATATATATATATATATATATATATATATATATATATATATATATATATATATATATATATATATATATATATATGTCTAAAAGAAGCTGGAACCTGAGAGCAACTGCACCCAAGGAATTACCTGGGCAAGCTAACTGCTTGCATACCAGCGAGTTTTCCCCAACTTCCCGACTCAGCAATGACCCAATAGACAACATTTCATTCGAATTATCCCTTCTGAGTGATTAAGATAGAAATCATCAACACACAATCACGTGTGGAACAGAAATAAATTTCTGACTCACGTCGGGATCGAACCCAGGTCTCTCAGGTGGAAAGCAAGGGCGTTATCCACTGGGCCATACAAGTCTAAAAGAAGCTGGAACCTGAGAGCAACTGCACCCAAGGAATTACCTGGGCAAGCTAACTGCTTGCATACCAGCGAGTTTTCCCCAACTTCCCGACTCAGCAATGACCCAATAGACAACATTTCATTCGAATTATCCCTTCTGAGTGATTAAGATAGAAATCATCAACACACAATCACGTGTGGAACAGAAATAAATTTCTGACTCACGTCGGGATCGAACCCAGGTCTCTCAGGTGGAAAGCAAGGGCGTTATCCACTGGGCCATACAAGTCTAAAAGAAGCTGGAACCTGAGAGCAACTGCACCCAAGGAATTACCTGGGCAAGCTAACTGCTTGCATACCAGCGAGTTTTCCCCAACTTCCTGACTCAGCAATGACCCAATAGACAACATTTCATTCGAATTATCCCTTCTGAGTGATTAAGATAGAAATCATCAACACACAATCACGTGTGGAACAGAAATAAATTTCTGACTCACGTCGGGATCGAACCCAGGTCTCTCAGGTGGAAAGCAAGGGCGTTATCCACTGGGCCATACAAGTCTAAAAGAAGCTGGAACCTGAGAGCAACTGCACCCAAGGAATTACCTGGGCAAGCTAACTGCTTGCATACCAGCGAGTTTTCCCCAACTTCCCGACTCAGCAATGACCCAATAGACAACATTTCATTCGAATTATCCCTTCTGAGTGATTAAGATAGAAATCATCAACACACAATCACGTGTGGAACAGAAATAAATTTCTGACTCACGTCGGGATCGAACCCAGGTCTCTCAGGTGGAAAGCAAGGGCGTTATCCACTGGGCCATACAAGTCTAAAAGAAGCTGGAACCTGAGAGCAACTGCACCCAAGGAATTACCTGGGCAAGCTAACTGCTTGCATACCAGCGAGTTTTCCCCAACTTCCCGACTCAGCAATGACCCAATAGACAACATTTCATTCGAATTATCCCTTCTGAGTGATTAAGATAGAAATCATCAACACACAATCACGTGTGGAACAGAAATAAATTTCTGACTCACGTCGGGATCGAACCCAGGTCTCTCAGGTGGAAAGCAAGGGCGTTATCCACTGGGCCATACAAGTCTAAAAGAAGCTGGAACCTGAGAGCAACTGCACCCAAGGAATTACCTGGGCAAGCTAACTGCTTGCATACCAGCGAGTTTTCCCCAACTTCCCGACTCAGCAATGACCCAATAGACAACATTTCATTCGAATTATCCCTTCTGAGTGATTAAGATAGAAATCATCAACACACAATCACGTGTGGAACAGAAATAAATTTCTGACTCACGTCGGGATCGAACCCAGGTCTCTCAGGTGGAAAGCAAGGGCGTTATCCACTGGGCCATACAAGTCTAAAAGAAGCTGGAACCTGAGAGCAACTGCACCCAAGGAATTACCTGGGCAAGCTAACTGCTTGCATACCAGCGAGTTTTCCCCAACTTCCCGACTCAGCAATGACCCAATAGACAACATTTCATTCGAATTATCCCTTCTGAGCGATTAAGATAGAAATCATCAACACACAATCACGTGTGGAACAGAAATAAATTTCTGACTCACGTCGGGATCGAACCCAGGTCTCTCAGGTGGAAAGCAAGGGCGTTATCCACTGGGCCATACAAGTCTAAAAGAAGCTGGAACCTGAGAGCAACTGCACCCAAGGAATTACCTGGGCAAGCTAACTGCTTGCATACCAGCGAGTTTTCCCCAACTTCCCGACTCAGCAATGACCCAATAAACAGCATTTCATTCGAATTATCCCTTCTGAGTGATTAAGATAGAAATCATCAACACACAATCACGTGTGGAACAGAAATAAATTTCTGACTCACGTCGGGATCGAACCCAGGTCTCTCAGGTGGAAAGCAAGGGCGTTATCCACTGGGCCATACAAGTCTAAAAGAAGCTGGAACCTGAGAGCAACTGCACCCAAGGAATTACCTGGGCAAGCTAACTGCTTGCATACCAGCGAGTTTTCCCCAACTTCCCGACTCAGCAATGACCCAATAGACAACATTTCATTCGAATTATCCCTTCTGAGTGATTAAGATAGAAATCATCAACACACAATCACGTGTGGAACAGAAATAAATTTCTGACTCACGTCGGGATCGAACCCAGGTCTCTCAGGTGGAAAGCAAGGGCGTTATCCACTGGGCCATACAAGTCTAAAAGAAGCTGGAACCTGAGAGCAACTGCACCCAAGGAATTACCTGGGCAAGCTAACTGCTTGCATACCAGCGAGTTTTCCCCAACTTCCCGACTCAGCAATGACCCAATAGACAACATTTCATTCGAATTATCCCTTCTGAGTGATTAAGATAGAAATCATCAACACACAATCACGTGTGGAACAGAAATAAATTTCTGACTCACGTCGGGATCGAACCCAGGTCTCTCAGGTGGAAAGCAAGGGCGTTATCCACTGGGCCATACAACTCTAAAAGAAGCTGGAACCTGAGAGCAACTGCACCCAAGGAATTACCTGGGCAAGCTAACTGCTTGCATACCAGCGAGTTTTCCCCAACTTCCCGACTCAGCAATGACCCAATAGACAACATTTCATTCGAATTATCCCTTCTGAGTGATTAAGATAGAAATCATCAACACACAATCACGTGTGGAACAGAAATAAATTTCTGACTCACGTCGGGATCGAACCCAGGTCTCTCAGGTGGAAAGCAAGGGCGTTATCCACTGGGCCATACAAGTCTAAAAGAAGCTGGAACCTGAGAGCAACTGCACCCAAGGAATTACCTGGGCAAGCTAACTGCTTGCATACCAGCGAGTTTTCCCCAACTTCCCGACTCAGCAATGACCCAATAGACAACATTTCATTCGAATTATCCCTTCTGAGTGATTAAGATAGAAATCATCAACACACAATCACGTGTGGAACAGAAATAAATTTCTGACTCACGTCGGGATCGAACCCAGGTCTCTCAGGTGGAAAGCAAGGGCGTTATCCACTGGGCCATACAAGTCTAAAAGAAGCTGGAACCTGAGTCGGGAAGTTGGGGAAAACTCGCTGGTATGCAAGCAGTTAGCTTGCCCAGGTAATTCCTTGGGTGCAGTTGCTCTCAGGTTCCAGCTTCTTTTAGACTTGTATGGCCCAGTGGATAACGCCCTTGCTTTCCACCTGAGAGACCTGGGTTCGATCCCGACGTGAGTCAGAAATTTATTTCTGTTCCACACGTGATTGTGTGTTGATGATTTCTATCTTAATCACTCAGAAGGGATAATTCGAATGAAATGTTGTCTATTGGGTCATTGCTGAGTCGGGAAGTTGGGGAAAACTCGCTGGTATGCAAGCAGTTAGCTTGCCCAGGTAATTCCTTGGGTGCAGTTGCTCTCAGGTTCCAGCTTCTTTTAGACTTGTATGGCCCAGTGGATAACGCCCTTGCTTTCCACCTGAGAGACCTGGGTTCGATCCCGACGTGAGTCAGAAATTTATTTCTGTTCCACACGTGATTGTGTGTTGATGATTTCTATCTTAATCACTCAGAAGGGATAATTCGAATGAAATGTTTTCTATTGGGTCATTGCTGAGTCGGGAAGTTGGGGAAAACTCGCTGGTATGCAAGCAGTTAGCTTGCCCAGGTAATTCCTTGGGTGCAGTTGCTCTCAGGTTCCAGCTTCTTTTAGACTTGTATGGCCCAGTGGATAACGCCCTTGCTTTCCACCTGAGAGACCTGGGTTCGATCCCGACGTGAGTCAGAAATTTATTTCTGTTCCACACGTGATTGTGTGTTGATGATTTCTATCTTAATCACTCAGAAGGGATAATTCGAATGAAATGTTGTCTATTGGGTCATTGCTGAGTCGGGAAGTTGGGGAAAACTCGCTGGTATGCAAGCAGTTAGCTTGCCCAGGTAATTCCTTGGGTGCAGTTGCTCTCAGGTTCCAGCTTCTTTTAGACTTGTATGGCCCAGTGGATAACGCCCTTGCTTTCCACCTGAGAGACCTGGGTTCGATCCCGACGTGAGTCAGAAATTTATTTCTGTTCCACACGTGATTGTGTGTTGATGATTTCTATCTTAATCACTCAGAAGGGATAATTCGAATGAAATGTTGTCTATTGGGTCATTGCTGAGTCGGGAAGTTGGGGAAAACTCGCTGGTATGCAAGCAGTTAGCTTGCCCAGGTAATTCCTTGGGTGCAGTTGCTCTCAGGTTCCAGCTTCTTTTAGACTTGTATGGCCCAGTGGATAACGCCCTTGCTTTCCACCTGAGAGACCTGGGTTCGATCCCGACGTGAGTCAGAAATTTATTTCTGTTCCACACGTGATTGTGTGTTGATGATTTCTATCTTAATCACTCAGAAGGGATAATTCGAATGAAATGTTGTCTATTGGGTCATTGCTGAGTCGGGAAGTTGGGGAAAACTCGCTGGTATGCAAGCAGTTAGCTTGCCCAGGTAATTCCTTGGGTGCAGTTGCTCTCAGGTTCCAGCTTCTTTTAGACTTGTATGGCCCAGTGGATAACGCCCTTGCTTTCCACCTGAGAGACCTGGGTTCGATCCCGACGTGAGTCAGAAATTTATTTCTGTTCCACACGTGATTGTGTGTTGATGATTTCTATATATATATGTATGTATATGTACATTATATATATATATAATATATATATATATATATATATATATATATATATATATATATATATATATATATGTATATATATATATTATATAAATATATATACATACACATATATACATATATAGATAGATATACAGTAGATATAGATAACCGTTTGACACCACATACATGCCCATGCACTATTTTAACGCAATTTCTATAATTAAATTGTGTAGGCTGCCAAAAGCCTAAATAATGGCATGAATGTAATTACGAGTTTGCAAGGTTATGGCCGTGCTATTATTATTAACGGGCATCGAATTACAATAGCGAGG
>JANJGK010009280.1:0-22400 GCA_039081455.1 Macrobrachium rosenbergii
GGTTTGTGAGTTTTTGCCTAAAAAGTCTGTTATAATTTTTATTAGTAGGGCTGTTATTTTGTAATTTTTGTTGGTAGCCTGTTAGCCTTGCTAGCTTGTAATTTTTTATACAGAAAGTCTGTTAGCTTGGAATTTTTGGGGGGCTAGGAAATTTAGTAGTTTGTGATTTTCTGGGGGGCAAGAAAGTCCGTGATTTTCTGGGGGTAAGAAAGTCTGTTAGAGGGTATGTTTTGGTTGTGATGTCTGTTATTTTGTGTTTTTTTTTTCAGTATGTCTGTTAATTTGCACTTTTTCCCTGCCAAGAAGTATACATTCTGGTGTGGGAGAGTGGTTGGTTAGAATGTCTGTTAGTCTGAGAGTTCTCCTTAGGTGTCACAAGTCACTTGCTCAAAATGTCTTTATGTTTCGTGAACTCTATGCTCAGGAAGTTTCGCCCAAAAAGTGGGTCATTTCAAAAGTGTTTCCTTTTTCTGCCTGGAATTGGTGTCTGTTTGGGAGAGGTTTTGCCTGAAATTTGTATCTTTGCAGGACACTTTTGCCCAAAAAGTGTTAGTCTTACCTAGGAATTTTCACTAGATAGGTTGTTGCACAGAAAATGAAAGTTTTTCTACCTAGGAAGTGTTAGTTTTGAAGTTAGTTTGGGTGAGGCTCATTTTGCTTAGAAATTATTATTATTATTCGGTAAATGAAACCTAATCACAAGGAGCAAGCACACCAAAGGGGCCGTTGACTTAAAAATTCAAGCTTCCAAAGAATGTGGGTCTCACCTTCCCACCACAGACCCCACAGTGCGGCAGTAACTGATCATGATACAGAGCCAGTGATTTCTTCGTCGCCCTTGGGGAGGCGCAAACTTGCGACATCTGAGGGGACCAGCTGGCATGTGTCAGTTGATAGAGTTCTTTGCCTAAAGTGTGTTACTTTGGGAAAGTGTTTTTTTATACTATAAAAAGTGTTAGTTTGTGGATGGTTTTTGTGAAAGAAGTCTACTGGTTCAAGGGAGGGTTTTTGTTTTGACTGGAAATTGTCGGATTTAGTATTATTTGGCTTGAAAATCTCTTTGTTTGCAAGTTTTCCACCCAGGAAGTATCAGTTTTATTGTTTTACTTGCAAAGGAAGTCTTTCAGCATTTTTTTTTTCTTTTTTACCAAAGTTTTCATTTGCTGACCTAACAAGTTTGTTGGTGTGGGAGAAATTTTGTGTTGCCCTGCAAGTGGAGTTATAGGCCTGCAAAGTTTGTCAGCCTTGGAGCCAGAGTTGATTTTGCCCAGAAAATGGCGTTTTTAGGCCTGCAAAGTTTGTCAGTCTGGGAGTCAGAGTTGATTTTGCCCAGAAAGGGGACTTTACAGGGCTACCAAGTTTGTCAGTCTGGGACCCATAGTTGATTTTGCCCAGAAATGGGACTTTACAGGTCTACCAAGTTTGTCAGTCTGGGGGCCAGAGTTGATTTTGCCCAGAAAGTGGTGTTCTTAGGCCTGCAAAGTTTGTCAGTCTGGGAGCCAGAGTTGATTTTGCCTTGAAAGGGGAGTGAGTTTATAGGGCTGCAAAGATTGTCAGTCTGGGAGCCAGAGTTGATTTTGCCCAGAAAGTGGCGTTCTTAGACCTGCAAAGTTTGTCTGCTTGGGAGTCAGTTGATTTTGCCCAGAAAGTGGAGACTTGTGAATTCTTTACTTGACAGAGCTTACTCGTCAGTTTTCTGCTCATGAAAGTCTTTCTTTTTTACATAGAGTGAGACATTTGAATAAGAAAGTCATCTCGATTGAGATCTTTGGTTACAATGTATTATCGGAGAGTTTTTTTTACCAAGAAACCGTAGGTTTTTAGGCACAGAAGCTATCAGTTTCGGAGTGTTTTTTTTTTTTTTATCTAAAAGTACAAACTGACATGCTTAGAGTTTAGCATTCTCTCGAAAATTTGGATATAAAGGATGAGAACTTCATCCAGAATAAGACATAGGTCGAAGTTGAAAGTGTCTTCAAACCTGACAAAAAAAAAACTAGTTACTGAAAGTTATAGTTTGGTATTAGCATTTGAAAGGCAGATCTTAAAGTATAATGGTCAAAATAAAGAGCAGTAAACTTACCATGAAGTTTTTCCTGAGCAATAATCATTCGTTGGTCATGACTGTAGCAATGGTAGCTCTTCCGCAGTGGTCCATATAAAAAGACAGTGCCCATTATTCTGTGTCCCTGTACTGAAGACCAATACAATTTGAAGGTTTTAGTAACTTGTTGCCCTGTTCCGGTATGTGAAACAATAATTTTAATATAATGTGAATGTTAAACAGCAGTTTTCATTTTTAGGCAAGTTTTTGCCATGTGACCCTATTCTGGTAAGCATAAAAAAAGTTATTTTTACTGTCAGTAATTTGGTGGGCTACCTAAAACGATTTTTCTTTAATGTTCATTCCTGTTTTGATCAATAGAAAACTGCTTTCACAATCTTGTAAAAACTGAAAGCAGAAAGATTTGAGAAGACATCCTAACTTCAAAACACCCAAAGGAATGTCCCAATTAGCAACTGGACATTCCTCCCTAATTACCTGGCAATGGGGTGGATTTTTGTAAGGCGTATCACACAGAACCTAAACTGGCCTGGTGGTCCACGTGTACGGTGAAGGCTGACGTTAGTCCGACCTGCTGTCCTGCTGGGGGAGGAAGAACGGGGCAGGAGGACATTAGCTTTGCACGTCTCCGACCATTTACCTGACTCAATCACTTACATTGAATGGTGTCGTTAGGCCTATAAGACGAAGTGGTGGGAGTGCCTCAAGGCGCTCTTGTTCCACCTGAAGGAGTTTTGGGTCACTTGTCTGCTTTTGGGGGGACGGTGTGTGTCTTGATGTAATTAATTGCTTTTGTCGTAACGTGGACAAGAGGATGACTTGTCATTTGAAGTAAAATAAAGTTAATTAGCTTTTGTTTGGTTTATTTGTGAAGTTCCTGTAAAATTCACTTGCTCGTAATGACGTGTGAGAATGTAAATGAATATTCTATACTTTTAGAATGAATCTTGTAGATGAAAATATCATGTAAACTGAAAATAGTACCAAATAAAGCATATAACTTTAAAGGCCTTGAATTTGAAATTACTTAGAAATTCAGTTCCGAATAATTCAATAGTGTGGTGTGTATCCAGTTACTAGGCTAAGCCTAAAGAATGCAGCTGAAACCATTTAAAATAAAGCTAAATTTTTAATTGAAAATGTAAAGTAAAACGTATAAGATAAGAGGTTGCAGCAGATATGTAAGTTTAAGAGCGATTGAAACTAACCGCCAAAAATCATGTAAAAATACATGAAATTATTTAATGTGTAAATTTCAATAAATAAAAAATGCCCATCACATAGAACATGGTGCTCTACAAGTTATAATTAAACGCATTGTATAATCAAATTCACATGGAAAAAGCTAAGTCAGGCAAAGGTATTTGAAGGGTTAGAATCTAAGGATAAAAGTATGAAGTAAAATTGGATCGTTTCAGTACTAAAAGGTTTATCTAAATAGAACTAGCTGGGGGTGTTACAGGACCTTATGTCCTGACATATTCCAGCTTTTTCCCGTCAGATTTGACATCAAAATCACAATATTTGTGGCTAAATTGAAGTGTCATGATTTAATTCATGATTAGACTTCAATTCGGTCACCATTACTGACATTTTTATATCAAACTTGACGTCAAATTGCTCAAATATGCCAGGGTGACAGGCTGTGTGAGACCCTTGAAACGTGTTAAGTTTTTCCAGTCAAATCCTTATTGAAAAGAATGAAGTCAGTTTTATATATAAATATTGATGAAAATAAGGATTAAATTAGCCTTATCAATTAATATTTACAAGTAAATCGTCCTCTGCAGCTCTCAAAGTCAAAAATTCTGTCGGGTACTAAGTCAACGTCAGATGGCTAAGACGTTCGTGATATGTTTATCATCGCTACCGTCTTTCCTTATTCTCCTGTTTTCTATGAGGTTCAATGATACTCAAAGACTCATTTTCTATAAGAAGACGCGAGGGAAACTCTTAAAAGACTCGAAACCTTAGCGAAAACGGAGACCAGATTGACAAAACGTACGTTTTACACCGCGTAGATATTCTTGCAAGTCATCCATAGAGGAACTGGACTTAGGAAATTTTTTGGTGGGTGGGCCATTATACCTCTGGACGAAACTCTGGTGGTTTGAGTATACGGGAATTTCACGCCATGTTTCCTAAGACACTCCAGGTCAACCAAGCATTTGTCTAAGTACGAATATACAGCCATGAGAGTAAACGTAAGCTTAGGCGTGTCTCGGTAGCATTGCCACGTCCACCTTAGGCTTACTGTACTTAAACATCATTCTCTGACATCTGAGATGGTCTAGAAAACTGGCAGACATCTTGGAAAGCACGTGGGAAGTATATACGAGACTTCCCATCTCGGCAATCAGCTGTTATCAGCTTAGAAAACTTAAGCCCTTTGGGTCGGCTTCAGAGTTGGTAGCCGGCTGGTTTCATTACCTCCAGCTGAGGGCGCTCTCTCTCTCTCTCTCTCTCTCTCCCCCTCCCTCCTTCGGGGCATTGCAATGCTGGCTCCAAGGAGTAAAAAAAAAAATTTAAGATTTTTCAGTATCACGAGTATTCTCCTCAATATATCTTATTTATTTAGGGTTTGATTAAAAGAACGTCCGATTATCTAAGGTCTTTATTTCCTCTATCATAAGCCTACAATGTTTACACAGGAATGCGTACGTCATCACCTATGACGTCACGTGAGAAGGGTTATCCTTTTCATTAAATATACCTTAGACCTCAGCTTGCAGTGACGTCACGACTATGACGTCATCAACTTCTCGCCAATACCTTTAGCTGTATGCAGTGACGTCAACTATGGCGTCATCAATTTCTCGACACCTTTAGCTATATGCAGTGACGTCACAATTATGACTACCTTTGGCTGCATGCAGTGACATCACAGCTATGACGTCATCAATCTCGACAGTACCTTTAGCTGCATACGGTGACGTCACAACTATGGCGTCATCTAATTTTTTCGCTGTACGCAAAGTCAGATCTATAAGTTTATGCCCTTCTAAAGGGCCATTTTCTTTCATTTATTTATTTACCTTTGACTCATTTTCTTGCAAATGCTTCACAGGCTACAGCCGCCATCTTCATGGCTTATAGTCTGCCTTATAGGCCTAAAGTTTACTTTCATCTACAACGTTTTAGTTTCTTTTTCTATTACTTAGTTATCTGTCATATGCCAATCTTTTACTAGGCTTATTATTCTTACTTATTAAGTCTTGAGTACTTTAATGTGAACTGCTTTATTCAGCTTTGTACCCTGATAGAGGGAATTTTTCTCCCTGCACGTCATCTGTGACCTTTGTAGGAGAACTCATCTTTCGTCTTTAACCTCGGTACTGTTTTATCTCAATCGCAGGTTTATGATTTACAGAGACAGCCCTCTGATCGGTGATTTTTCACCTGTATTTATCACAAAGTGAAACTGACAAAACTTGACAGATAAAACGAGTGAATCTTGCAAAGCAACCGCGTTTCAAAATTGCATAAACGCCACAGCTTCAAAAATATCTTTTTCTGCCAATCTTGGCACCAAATCTAACTCATTTCCAGTAGTTTTACCAGTGAAACCTGTGGTATCCGAGGTATACTTCGGTTAGGAAGAACTGGGGTAGCTTGAACAGAACTGGTGTCAACAAAATATCTCTGAAGAATGCCAATAGCTGAACTCAAGAACAAGGTAGACAAGAAAGCATGGTGCCTACCAAACAAAAACCACTAAAAATTGCTTGAGCACAAGGAATATAGCCCAATGCAAAAAGACCAGGCAGTTCGGTATAATGGTGCCACAAAAATCATCTAAAAGATGCAGTTTCAATCCATACTGTGTAGGAAAGGCTTCTGTCCCAACAATATCCTGCAGCAATGTGAGTTTTGCTCTGGGAAACATCCGCCTCAAGGAGCAGATTCTTGAACGCAACAAAATCAAGCTGATTGTTCACACATGTCAGACACAGGGGCACTCTTTGGCAGTAAGTATGCCATCTTTTGGTACCATACATGTCCTTCTTGATGACATACGCCCTGAAGGAAGGTCTGGACTGGACAGGACTTCTGACGTGGGCAAAAGCAATGGAGCCCATACCTACCACAAAGTGTAGGTCAAAGAAATGGTAATACGAGATCAAGTCAGAAGATGGAGAGCTTTCCAAGCTCTAGTAGAAGGCAGTTACAAAAAACCATCTCGTTCTATTATGTACCTGGTTTCTGAAGAGAGGGAAAACCCTTGTATACTTTGTTGCCTTATGAAAACATGAGCACAGAACACTCACAGAACAACAATGCTCACTGAAACCTACCTAGGACAAAGACCACAAGACGAAACGAGGTATGATACACAAAAGTACAGTGGCTAGTGTAACCTACACTGCACTTGACTCCAGTTGTGTGGCACTAAAATATCAAGCCCATGAGAATTTGGCGAGTTCATGGCCCATCAATCTCAAGACAGACGGAACACCCCCAAATAATCTGGCCATTCAACAAAGCTCTACACTTGCTATCACCAGGAAACTTTTGCAGAACAGCTAAAAGGGTCACAGACCTATATGGAAAGTCTTGGCAAAAAGACAACTACCAAATATTCTAAGCCTTACACAATGAAGAGAAGACAGCAAATGGAAAGTAAAATCAGCCAACCACAAACGGATTCAAAGACACCAAAACATTCTCAATTAGCCAAACACTTTAAACTCAACTAACTACCCAATTCCGGACGTTCCTGAACAGCAGAAAGGCAGCAACTTTCAAGTCCCTGGGTCAATGAGCTACAGAGAACCATTGCTGGCAGATTTCCGGCAGGAACAGTAACAAGACAAGATGCTCAGGCAACTAGTCCTAGTGACAGGAACACTTTATCTTGTACAAATGGGATGCTTCTTTCCTTCTCAAGGACTTGGAAAAGGCTACAAAATAACCCTAGGTACCAAAAACACAGGAAACCAAAAGACTGTCAAGTTATCGTAAAGGATTTACAGTCACCAACTGTGAGTGTTGCAAATTTCAAAGCAAACGTAGCAGGAAAACCTGCTACCCTGAGAGAAACGAAGTTATGCTTGTAGACCTACAGCATACATGGATGTCCATCCTTACGAACACAGCAAAAGGACTTTTTAAAGATACACATCACTTAAAAAACACTAGGAACAAGAGGCTTCACTGTCTACAAAGACATAAGAAAGCAATGCAAGTGAATTACATGCTTAGGATAACTCGCAAGAAACTAAACCACATCACAACATAACCACCACTGCCAAAGAGCAGAAAACCAAATTAGACAGTTAAAAAACTGTCAAATGAGAGTTAATACAATTTCTTAGAGAGGACACAAAGCAAAATTAATCTTCCAAGTCAAACAAGAGCCTGGTGGATGTAAGTCAGGTATTTTCACTGACTCAGAATAGACAGGGAGTTTAATGTGCCACAAATCCTCACCTGTATTTCGTAACAAAGTTTGTAACATGAAGTGTAGGACAATATACATGTTGGAACTCTTAACTTTTGGTCAGATATCACAAGAAACAAAAGGTGTGAAATTCTGTCACCAACAGCCCAGAAATGCCAGCAACAAAGAACCAGGACTGGATTACACCATATAGAAAGAGAGAAACCTATAAAAATCAAAGGGCCAGGTATCTCCCAACTGCTCACTTACCAAAGCCACCTGAGAAAGAAACATCACAGCTTTGCAAAGAGGAAACTGGATGTTTCTACTGAAATAGCAATGAGTTAGTTATCACAAGAAACTAGTCATCACAACAATACGAAGTGAAGGGCAGCTCATAATGAGGAACAATGAATGTATATATACAAGACAAACCCTGTTTTGTCTGGCCCTTAAGTAAATAGACAACGAAGCCATCAATCGTTGAAAAAACCTGATATTGAACTACAAAACTTCATCAAAACAAAATACTGTTAAGGATTTCCAAATGGGGAAAGGTTCCCCACTCTCTCTCTATCTCTCTCTCCCAATCGCTTACCTTCTTCATTGAGGTTTGTTTTCATTTACAAACACAAACGCAATTTTTATTTTGACAAAAAAAGGTTAAAAGTTCCTGGCAACAAAACTGACACTAGTAGTTTTCTTTAGCAACTTAAGCACTGTATACCAGTTCAACTATCCCCTTGCAAAACGTAAAAATGCAGAGATTTTACTTTAGATCATAACTTCTCATTTGTTACTTTGAGACGAACATTTTACTTTCACAAGCACAATCAATCACTTGAAAGCAAGAAGTGTAGTCTATAAATCTTAGAGAGTTACCAGTTGAAGATGGAACTGCATGATATTTAAGAAAACTGGTCAAATGGAACAGTTTTTTGAGATATTCCTTTCTGACACTGCCTGTCTTGAGAGAGGGTTAACAGTTACCCACACATGCAATAAAACACTTTCAAGGCGCACTATTAAAGATTTCCACCCTCCAGATAGATTTACAGTCAAAATATCCATCTTTCAATGCCCATGAACTTGAAGGGTATGTCTTGAAAAACAAATTCTTATATTCCCTCTGCTGGATTCTATCAAATCTGCAACGTGTCATTTATAATGAAGACTGGCTTGTCTTGATGGTGACACTGTCCTCTTCATACATACCTGGAAAACAAAAACATACTTCAGTATTGAATGCATGTCCGTTATCTCAAAACTCTGCACATTTTGCTATAGTTAACACAATTTGAACTCATTTCAAAGCACTACTAAACTCCTGTCTATAAAGATATCAGGAGATACAATAAAGAGAGAAAATATTAGACGAAGCTATGGAGAAACAAATAAGATTGCAGGAGCATAATATCTTAAGAGCATAGTAAAAAGGTTTAGGATCTTCACAAGAAGGACTTTGCTGCGTCCACTGGGAGGACCCAGAGGGCCAGAGTTCCTGGACAAGATGAGGATTCAGGGAATTAGAAGCTCAATACTGAAGGTATTGAAGAGGGCTATAACTTGTTTACTAACACATCAAGAATGAGGGCAGGGTGCTACTAATAGGAACCTTAAATTGGGGGCCCTTTGAACCAGGTAGGTGAGGGGCAGATCAAGCATCTTAAAGGGGATGTTCTTACTGATTACTGAGAGAGAGAGAGAGAGAGAGAGAGAGAGAGAGAGAGAGAGAGAGAGAGAGAGAGAGAGAGAGAGAGAGAGAGAGAGAGAGAGAGAGAGAGAGAATATTTTAAACAAGTGTCAAAAGTCTAGTATTAAAATCCTTAGCTTTTGGCAGTTTGCTGTAAAGAAAAGTTAATATTATCTCATTTAGTAATACGCAACAATTATAAAACCTCGGCTACTCATGAAACTAAGCCTAAACAGCATTTCTTTAATGTTTCTGCTGGTGGCTATAATCAGATATCTTTAAAATAAGACTTCCTTTACCACATTTGTACAAATAGGGACAAGTCTTGTGTTTATCTAATAATATTCATGGGTCAGACATCTGGCTAAATCAAATACGATACAAAATGACGTGAGGAAAAATATTACATTATGAACAGCATGATTCAATTATGACTGAACCACTAACACCTAAAACTATATTGGTCATAACACAGCCTTGAGAGAAAATATATCATTAACAGCATGATTCAATTATGCTTCAACCACTTGCACCTCCAGCTATATTGGCATAGTCATAACAGCCACAGCTTGGCAAGTTGTGCCTGCACTCTCCTTTCATACCATAGGTGTTGATCCACACTTAAATTTCCCACTTATAAAAGGATATACTTAAAGAACATTTGTATAAGTCAAGGACAGCCCATTCCTAAATAGACTGACTGTCAATCAATTAATTTCTCCTCTCTCTAGTACCTACAGATATACTGGTCTAGTCAGAACAGCCACAGCTTTGCAAGTTTTGCCTGGAATTTAGAGCTGTTGATACAAACTTAAATTTCACGCTTACATAAAGGGTGTACAGTACTTACTAAATATTTGTGCAAGTCAAAGACATCCAGTTCCTCAAAAGACTGACCACCAATCAACATTTCTTCTCTAGTTCGTGACTGGCAGGAAGCTCCTTCTTGGGGCAAAGACTTGCACAGCTGGAAAAAGGAAAAAAAAAGTTGACAACCATATTGGAAGGGAGGAAGTTGATGAAAATAAAAAAAAAAAACACACAGAAAACAAGAAGTGATAAAGAAAAATATTCCTCTAAATCAGTTATATGAATGTCAGGGAACCTATTAATACCCACAATGCAAAGGTTAAAAAGGGGTGATATTCAGTGACCTTGATTCTTCTGGTACATGGAAATTTACTTCAATATTTACTGGAAAGCATATAAATAAAAATTAGACTTAACAGAAACTCACCAGATGGGCTAACAGTCAAGTAAGAAGGCAAAAAAAAAAAAAAAAAAATGTGTAAAATAAACCATTTTGACCATAATTACCATTAATGGAATAAACTCCATTGCCTCATCCAAACCAGTCCTGGGATACCAGTGACAAGTACCACAAGTACAGTACCAGTGATGAACACAACCATTGGACCCTGTCCTGGGATACCAGTGCAGGTACTGTGCCAGTGCTGAACACAACTATAGGACCCCTTGCTCTCATTTCTGAAATGAATAATATTACGTTAAAATAAAGTTCACCTAACATATGTCACCAATGCAGAAAAGTCAATACCTTAAAATATATACAAGGTCCTACAAACTCCATTTCTGCCTGAGTGTCTAGTTAGATCAGAATACCCAAGTGGTGTGAACAATTATTGACACTTGAGCATCGAAACTTAGGACACAGTGAGGGATCGAATTCTACTGTAAGAGAAGGAAGTAGTAGAGTCAGAGTCTCTTACGTAGTTTACATAGGATTCAATACTAAACATGGTTTCAATATCACGATACTCATACGTAGCAATATTGAGCAATAATGGAGATCTGAACACGCCCACCCTACGATATCTGACGCGTCATTATACGATATTGATATAACTCAATTTGCTTCATTATGATTAAATGTGTAGGTAAATGCTGATACAGGTCCAGATTTGGTGGAAAACAAACCCCCTTCCCTCATGCAAACAGACCTGGCTATACACTCTTAACGTAATAAGTATGTTAATATCTGGCTTAATTATACAATGCTGATTAAGCACCTTAGTATAATTATGATTAACTTTGTTAATATATGTCCAACCTTACCGGAAAAACAACATAACCCCTCCCCCCCCATCAAACATGCCTGGCTACACATTTTTAATGTAATGACATGTATTCCAATACCACATATGTTGCAATGGGTTACGTACACAAAGAATACGATATTGGTACAACACCTTTTGCTTAATTATAATGAAATATGTTGGCAGGGGTTCCAATTCAGTGGAAAACCAACATACCCCCTCCCCCTCCAACATGCCTGGATACACAATTTTAATGTAATGACGTGCATTCCAATACCAAATATATAGCAATGGGTTACGTACACGGACAAAGAATACGATAATGATACAACACCTTTTGCTTAATTATTATGATAAAATATATTGGCAGAGGTCCAGGTTTGGTGGAAAATAACCCCCTCCCCCTACCCAACCCTTCCCAACTGGACAAACAACCCCCACCCCCCTCCACCTTTCCAACAGAACCGGCTGGCTACAAGACAGCATTTTCTCTTACCTACATACGAGACATGACATGCCAGTATTCACTTGTAATGGAAGGACCAGTATTGCAATACGACCCAATACGTTGCAATAAGTAAACGAAAAAAAGGTTGAATATACAGTTGACCAATGTAAAATACAGAAAAGATCGTACCTATTCTCTAATAATGTCCTGATAATGATAGAGAGAGAGAGAGAGAGAGAGAGAGAGAGAGAGAGAGAGAGAGAGAGAGAGAGAGAGAGAGAGAGAGAGAGAGAGAGCCTACGCTCTATCTACACAAGCCTTCCGTGATTCGCAACACTTACATGGAAAAGTTTTCCAGTTCAAACAAAAAATGCCAGCGAGAGTTTGCTAAATCTAGGTCTATACGAAAGAACTTCTCTTCAAGTAATATAAAAACACGCTTATAAAATTCACTAGTTGCCGGGAAATGGCTGGTAATAACACGGCACCTTAGGGTAACTGGAAAAGATCGATACATTTGGATAACCTATACCACGTCACAGAAAATCATTTAGTTTAGCCCACCAGCTACGTACGATAAGTCCAGCTCTCACTTTTGATATTCGAGTCAAGTTTTAACACTTAAATGAGCCACTTTATACTATAATATATATTGGACCCCACCCCCCACATCATTTCCCATCAGAATTAATCGTAATATGACTGACTATATGGATACGGAGAACGCTAACTTTTACTAATATAATCGGTAATAATCAGCTTTCTTTCATAACCATTCAACTGTTGATTCCCGAATTCCAAATTTACCACGATGCTCTTAAAACATTATATAACAATATATAACAGAAAACAATATATACAAGAGTTTATATAGCAAGAAGGTTCACAGTTTTGCCGTTTAAAAGTGCCACAAAATCAAAAAGGCTTTTTTTTTTTATTGATACTTCAGATCACAATACATATGAGTTGCTACAGCCTATAAATACTAGACTGTAATGAGCGATTTCATCAAATGCAGGCCTTAAGGCCTTAACTACGAGAGAGAGAGAGAGAGAGAGAGAGAGAGAGAGAGAGAGAGAGAGAGAGAGAGAGAGAGAGAGAGAGGAGGGACTTTTCCGATGTTTCTCAGTACGTGAGAGCGACAGAGCGAGCGAGAGTGAGTGAGAGAGCGAGAGAGAGTGAGAGAGCGAGAGAGTGAGAGAGCGAGAGAGTGAGAGAGCGTGAGAGAGCGAGAGAGCGAGAGAGAGTGAGAGAGCGTGAGAGAGCGAGAGAGAGTGAGAGAGCGAGAGAGAGAGAGAGGAGGCGCTTTGCCGAGGGTTCTCAGTACGAGAGAGAGAGAGAGAGAGAGAGAGAGAGAGAGAGAGAGAGAGAGAGAGAGAGAGAGAGAGAGAGAGAGAGAGACCTAATGACCTAACAGGTGGGCGTGGCAGTCTCTTCAAACTGTCAAACTTGAAACGGCTAATGAAAGACTAAATTGGATAAGCTCTCTCTTACTTTCTAACAAAAGCTACGCAGACAGGGTTGTATAAATGCAAAGAAAAAAAAAAAAGAGCAAAGCGCGCGCGTGCGTGCGTAAATTTCCCACACCTATCAACTAGCGTCCACAGAGAAACTGGTGCAAAAATTTGGACGCAATTCAAGTGTCCTTTCCTGCTTCTGACGGCCGTGTTCGAAAAGCGGCGTCATTACAACAAAAACCTTCAATTAATCATTTAAAAATCCGTCCCGAACCTGAATTAATGGCCATACCTTTAAATAAATTAGCAAATAATAATTGGGTCTCACTATAAACCGTTGTCCACCACTCGGTAAGCAAGCAATTCACCCGTGATCACGGTTGTTTCCCTAATTTAAGCAGTATGTCGCAAATTCGTGACGATAATCCAGCCTGTAATCAGTCTAGTCACCTTGCTCACAGACTAATAGATGAATCAAGTTACGAATTGGCCATATTGACTCAGCAAATACTTGGCCGTTGATTACCAATGTCCCCCAAATTGAAAAATTGTAAATAAACCTTAATTTTTCGTGGATTCCCACCACTAGAATTTTGCTTTTATTCTCAAATATTTGGAGCTGGAATTGGAATATAAAACTTAGACCAAAGGCCAAGAGATATGATCTAGGAGGCCATTCAGCTCTTTAGATAATGCTGAAACAATTGTTAGGAGAGGACGGGAAGTAAGATGGAAGAATGAGATTACGAGCAGAGGTAGAGTAAAAGGAATGAAAGGGGTTGCAGATATGGGCTGAAAGAACGCTGCATAGCACCTTAAGCAATGCCTACAGTGCGCCGCGTGAGATACACTGACGGCACTACCCCCATACGATGATTCTTGGATAATTTTAATTAAACTGCACCTATCATACTCTTCAATTTAGAGATTCGGAGCAAAATAAACGGAGATAGTTGGACATTACCCAAAACAGAAACGTCTGTAAGACCTGGTCTGCGTCGGTTCACAGAGATCAAATGTCCACATCAGGCCTTTAAATCCCTTTCAGTAACTTAGTAAACTTACAATAAAAATTCTGCCACAGGCCCCGAGCCAGAAATACGTTCAAGAACCTCTGAATTTTCACAGAAATTTGCAAAATCAGTTTTTCAAACGTATACAACAGGCATCCAGCTTCGAAGGCCTCGACAGCGTACAGAAATCGTTGGCAAAGTTCCAAATTTCTATATTCCATGACCATAATACCCCTTATCGTAACATTTTCCAGACTTGCGGTGGTTTTTCGAACTTCCAGCGTAGAAAATTTACCCTAACAACATGAGAAAAACCAACTTACCCAGTCCTTATTTTGTATTTGTTGAGCACCTGTATATAATCACTATCACTCATCATGTTTACACCGACACTGAGCCTTTCTCCTTCCACTGTTGGGGAAGGAATGGCTTCGGCCAATCAGAGGCTTCCACCGTACACAAACGTTTCTATCGCCCTCTTTCATTAGCTGAAAGCTTCGGTTTTGGGGCAAAGCGTCTTCGTAAATGATCTCCCATTGGCTGGTGGGATAAGAAACAATTCTCGGAAGGTATTTCTATGGAAAACAATCTCCATCGATATCTAACGTAAATAAATAAATAAATAAATATTATATATATATTGTGTGTGAATATTTTATCAAAATAAAAGTATATGCGTGATAAACTAAAGGTCAGTTGATGAATGAATCACTGTAGGGAAAAGAGAGATTTAAAAAAAATTTAAACGTAATTTCAATTGTATCTCAAATATATATACATGTGTATTTAAATTTACACGTATTAACACAGTTACACACACAGAGACACACACACACACATACACACACACACACACACACACACACACACACACACACACACACACACATATATATATATATATATATATATATATATATATATATATATATATATATATATATATATATATTACATGTGTGTGTGTATTTTCCGAGAGTCTGTCACTTCAGACATTCGAAATGCTGATTTCCAGTGACTCAGTTCATCATTGGCCCCTTACCACGAACTGAGAGAGAGAGAGAGAGAGAGAGAGAGAGAGAGAGAGAGAGAGAGAGAGAGAGAGAGAGAGAGATCAAATAGGGAAAATTAACTGGACCTAGGAACATGTAACCTAACCTAACCCAACTTCCCGATGAAATGAAATTATTTTCGCTTTGTTTAACGTTATAGTGTTCTTTATTCAGCTTTAATCGTTATAGAGTTCTTCCCTAATAGTTTTATGCAGGTTCTGGAAGCATATCTCCCTTAATTTGACGTATTTTTTGTTCAAAATACGGCGAAAATGCGCCTTGAAAGTCGTAAATTCAAACAATAAGTTTACACTATTTTTACTTTATTTAACCTTATATCGAGCTTATATCAGCTTTAACCGCTACAGATTTGTCTTCTAATAGTTTAATTTGATATCGGAAGCATGCTTTCCTAATTACACGGCCTTTTTAGTTCGAAATACGGCGAAAATACACCTTCAAATACGTAAAGAAAATTATTAAAATTGTTTACCCTGAATTTTATACCACCATCTATGTCCGTTTTCTTTGATATCTATATACTATACTCACCCCGTCTGATTAGCAAACTTTTTTTCAGGCTTATTCCCGCTTGTAATTGACATGGAATTGATCCTAATTAATCTAAGATGATTATGGAAGTGTATTCTCCTTATTTTAACGTATCTTTTAGCTAGAAATAAGGATAAAATTCTCCGTCATTAGACATAAATTGAAACCCTCAGAAGTAACAATGAACATGGAAAAGGCCTGCTGACTACCCAGATTGATATTTAGGGTACGGCTATACCCCACAATACCCCTCCCTGGATAATGTATGGGTCAGGTCACCCTCAGATACCTCGGACATAAGGGAATACCCTACACGTGATGGCACCTGATATTTTGCAGGTGTTTATAGCATTGTTCCACACAAGTTACGTCTACGCGACGCTTTAAAATAAGTCTAAATGAAATAACGACGTAACGGGCGAGACTGACGATCGTTATATCACGAAATAAGACGACAATGGCGGAGATATAACTCGGTTATCACGAAGGGAAAGGTTCGCTTCACGTGTTTACAGACTGACGTGAGCGATAACGAGCCTAAAATAAAAACGTAAAAAAAAATATGATGTGAATTCGTAATGAAATGGATGAAATGTCATTGAATTATGTTCATTAAAATACTATAATTATATATCATTATATTTAAGATTCATATTCTACAATATATGTGTGGTATTATATTTCAGATTCGTATTCTTCGTAATTCCCTTTATTCTTGTGTTTGAGTTATTTTCGCAAGTATTTTAAATGTATCTAATACTATACTTAATATTTGCGTTCAATATCACATTCAACATATGTTTAAAAGTGATTATCTTCGCAATTAACTTTATGTTTGTCTAATTTACGAAATTTACGGGGCCTACGACGCTATAGCTACCTATTGACAGCTGAAGTAACTAAAATAACAAAAAAAAGTACAAAAAAATAACAATAAATACTAACTGATAACTTTGTTTGTTTGCATAAACATTCAACCTTCGATTTTACGTAAATAACGACGAATTTCAACTATTTCATATAAGATATAGATTAACAAACCTATCTTGTTTTCTCTGGTCCTAAATATTATTCTTTGTGTTCGTAAAACTGCCAAAAAAATTATTTTTAAAAAGATCGTTAAGCAACTATTAAACTTTTGGCTTCGAGCAGTATATAACTATTGTCTAAGCTTTGACTGATTACTAGAAATAAATATTATATTCAAATATTCCATGACATATAAGAAAAAAATAATATTCCTATTTATATTTCTGTAAAAAGCTATCATTATTGAAGTATTTTGATTAAAACTAAGAAATAAAAAAGGTATTTTTCCTATGAATGTCTGGTAAAACAAACAGATAGATGAACTTTGAAACCTGACGCAGATTTTAAAGTAAAACATGACGAATCGTTTTATTGATCATTAAACAGGCAATGCAGGATTGCTAACTGAATTAGTTAATTATTCATAAATAACAAGTTAATATAAAGTTAGTTTTGACCTCAAACTTAGATACTTTTGGGGATGATTTCTCGAGTCGTCATATAAAGCTTTATCTTGACATCATTTAGGGAATGAAATTTATGAATGAGTGACGTCACTGTCCTGAAGATTACGTAACCGGTTACCATGGTAACCGAGGTTTTTAGGCGAATTTAAAAACAAAGTCTATTAGTTTTAAAGGTAAAACTTATATAATAAAAATTATATCTATATATCAATATATCACAATAAGTTATTTTTCTTATTAATTTATGAAAATATATGTTTAAAATTAGGAATTTATCAATAAAAATATAAATTTATGAGATCGCTACTCACGCCGTATGGTTATACTGCTAAATTTTTGTCTGGTCAGTTCGAGAAGAAGGAAGAAATTGGCAACTTTCGATCAAATTTACTACAATTTGCGTTCGATAAGAAGATTATTTTAGCGATTTATATGAATATAGATTAACAAACCTTTCTTGTTTTCTCTGGTCTTAAATATTGTTTTTTTGTGTTTGCTTAAATTGCCCAAAAAATTAATTTTAAAAAGATTGTTAAGCAACTATTAAACTTTTGGCTTCGTGCAGTATATAACTATTGTCTAAGCTTTAACTGATTAGCATAAATAAATATTATATTCAAAAATTTGACGAAATATAAGAAAAAAAGAATAATTTTATTTCTATTTCTGTAAAAAGCTATCATTATTGAAGTATTTTGATTAAAACTAAGAAATAAAAAAGGTATTTTCCTATGAATGTCTGGTAAAACAAACATACAGATGAACTTTGAAACCTGGCGCAGATTTTAAAGTAAAACATAACGAATCGTTTTATCGATCATTAAATAGGCAATGCAGGATTACTGACTGAATAAAATAAATCATTCATAACTAACAAGTTAATATAAATTTAGATTTGACCTCAAAGGGATACTTTTGGGGATGATTTCTTGAGTCGTTCTATAAAATATTATCTTGACATCATTTTGAGAATGGAATTTATGAATTAATGACGTCACTGTCCTGAAGGTTACGTAATCGGTTTCCATGGTAACCGAGGTTTATAGGCAAATTTTAAACAAAGTCTATTAGTTTTAATGATAAAACTTATATAATAGTTATATTTATTAATCCCTATATCAAAATAAGTTATTTTTCTTATTAATTTATGAAAATGTATGTTTAAATTCCGAATTTATCAATTAAAATATAAATTTATGAGATCGCTACTCACGCCGTATGGTTATACTGCTAAATTGTCGTCCGCGTCAGTTCGAGGAGAAGGCAGAAATTGGCAATTTTCACTTAAATTTACTATAATTTGCTTTCGATAAATTAACTTAATTTTAAGTTCAGCAGTAAGTAATCACAGTTTGCTTAAAAATCACCTCTTTCAGAGCCTTATAGTGAGTTACAGTAATCCTATACGTTTTCTAAGAAAATTTATTAAGATTTGTCAAAACCACACTCAATTATATATATATATATATATATATATATATATATATATATATATATATATATATATATATATATATACTATATATATATATATATATATATATATATATATATATATATATATATATATATATATATATATATAATATATATATATATATATATATATATATATATATATATATATATATATTCCTGAACTAAATGGCTACTAAAAACTGGCGTCACAACAAGTGTGTTTTTCACAGTCTTAATAAATTTTCTTAGATAATGTATTAGATACTGTAACTCACTAATAAGGTTTTGTAAGAGGGGATTTAAGGCAAAACTGGGATGTATATATATATATATATATATATATATATATATATATATATATATATATATATATATATATATATATATATATATATATATATATATATATATATATGTATATATATATATATACTGCAGCTGCAATTGAAAATTCACGGGTTTAATGATTTACAAGTATATGCATTATATTATAATACAAGTTTTATTTTTCATATTACATTACAGTAACTTACTGCGGCTGTATGATCATAATATAATTTTCATAATCCCAAGGGCATATTCTGGCCCAACAGCAACTCATAAGTCGGGGGATCCCGAGGCGATAGTCGAATAGAAGAGTTGCCTTTTCTTACTTTTAAAATTCGTTTTTTTGTAGATTGGATGTACATCAAAACTCAGTTTCTTCATCTTGTCATATTTCTGTGTATATTAATAAATAGTCATGCAAAAAACTGTCATGTAAATCTGTAAAATAACCTAATTATCGAACGTAAATGACGATAGATTTGAGTGAAAGTTGCCAGGTTTCCGCCTTCTTTTCGAGCCGGAGCAGACGACAGTATGACCATAAGGCGTGAGTAGCGATCTCACAAACTTGCGTCTTTATTGATAAATTCGGCATTTAAACAATATTTCTATAAATATACTTATAATAAAACATATTTTGATATATTAGTACATATATAATCTATTATTATATAAGCTGTATCATGAAAACTAATAGACTTTGTTTTGAAATTCGTCGGCAAACCTTGGTTTCCATGGAAACCAGCTAGTTCTCTTCCAGGCCAATGACGTAATTTTTCATTCATAAAATAATAATAACGGTATTTCTTAACACGCAGCCTTCACTAAACATGAGAAATAAAGTAAAGGCTGCACTGAAATCGTCATTTGTCTCCCTTAATAACATTTAAAAAACTGAAAATACAAAAAAAATAAAAAATTTGGTTCGTAATGAGCATTTTGAGGCCATTTCTTCCAACAGCAGTTCATAAACCGAAGGGTTCCTCTGACGGAGTGAAATCTAGGCGGGAAAGTTCTCGTATCTGATTGGCTGTCGATTACGTCATCAACACCACTTCTGATTGGCTATAGCTTGTGTTTACTATCGTTGTCTGTTTCCGCAGACGAATTTTTTCAGTCTGGCCACAAAGTCATAGTAAGAACTTGCAAATAATTTCTTTTTATATGCTCTTTTCAGAGCAGTAATATAGATAAAAAGTTAAAAAAATTATTTAACTTATTAAAAAAGCTTTTATTAATCTAAGATAAAAATTTATGATTGTCTTTTAAGTGTTAAAAGTACATAGAATCGTCTATGGTTTTTCTACCAGACGACGATGTTTGCAGTATATCCAGACAGTAAGAAAAGCTATCCAAAATACTTTTATTTTTCTCTCACCCTTTTAATAATTCTGATGGGTAATATTTTAAAATATATATTTAATTCATAATTAAAACTAATTTAAATAATACAAAAAGCTATTTTGGAGTCTATCAAGTACAACATATGTAAGGTGACTTGCAATGTAGTTTTGGTTATAGTTTTAAGCGTTTGTGAGAAATTTATGAATGGGGAGAAAAGAAAAGTTGCCTTTTGTTACTTTTAAAATACGTTTTTTATAGAATGGATATGTATCGAAACACAATTATCTCATCTTTCCATATTTACTTGTATATTAATTAATATTCATGCAAAATACTGTCACGTAAAATCGTTGACATTACTTATTTATCGAAGGTAAATGACGATAAATTTGAGTGAAACTTGCCAGTTTCTGCCTTCTATTTGAATTGAGGCAGACGACAATTGAGCAGTATAACCATACGGCGTGAGTAGCGATCTCAAAAACTTTATATTTTCATTGATAAATTAGGCAGTTTAAGTGTAATATAACAATAAAAATCAAAATTAAATGTACTTTAAAATGATTCATATTAATATGAAATTTTTTGTTTTACATTTTATTGCAAAAACAGATAAATTTTGTTTTGAAATTTAGGTACAAACCCTCGGTTTCCATGGAAACCAATACGTAATCGTCGGGGCCTGTGACGTCATCTTTCATTCATAAATTCGATTCTCAGCGAAATAAAAAAAGTTTAGCTTTTTTTATTCGTTAATAACATTAAAGGCTGCTGTTATTGTAGGTTTTAACCTTAGATTAAGTTAATAATAAAGTCTTTTATTTCAAATTAATTCCATTTTAAATATATGTTAAAAAACACTAAAAAAATATAAAAAAAAACTTTACGCTATTTTCGTTTGATTTAACCTTATAAACGTTCTTTTCTCGGCTTTAAATTGCTACAGAGTTGTTCCTTACTAATTTAAGCAGATTCTGAAAGCATATCTTCCTTCGTATTATGCATTTTTAGGTCGAAATACGTTGGAAATACGCCTTCAAAGACGTAAATTGAAATAAGAAGTTTACGCTACTTCGCTTTATTTAACCTTATAACGTGCTTTTCTCAGCTTTAAATTGCTATAGAGTTATTCCTTAATGATTTATTTAGATTCTGGAAGCATAATTTCCTTCATATAATGGTTTTTTTTAGTAAGAAATACGGCGAAAATACGCCTTCAAAGACGTAAAATGAAATAATAAGTTTACGCTTTTTTCGCTTTATTTAACCTTATAACGATCTTTTTCAGCTTTTAATTGCTATACAGTCGTTCTTTAATGATTTATGCAGATTCTAGAAGCATATTCTCTTTCACATAATGCTTTTTTAGGTCGAAATACTGCGAAAATACGACTTCAAATACGAAAGTACTGAATGTACGTTTTCTTTTATTTTACGCTTTCTATGATAGATAATACGGTTAACTCAACTAAATCTGACTCAGCTTTATTTGACTTTTTCGGTCATATTTCGAGCAAAAATGACGATAAAACTGAAGAATAATCGTATATATGAGAACTTAAGTTAATGATGAATTCTTACACGCCCGATCTAATACAAATAAAGCACGTAGTAAGACGCAGTCAAGCGTAAATAAGGTACGGAATTCGTTGGTTTTAGACCACGTTTGAATTTGAAATAATTTCAGACCACTTTTTCGCGCCATTTTAGATGCGTAAACATTAAAATGACATTTGCTCCTTAAATATTAACGCAATTTAGTCGCAATCTCTTTCAAAATACGTCAGAGATACGATGCAAAATCAGACGCGACAGCAGGAAATGGCATAAACAACGTAATAAGCGTATTTTAGGCACATTTGGATAACCGGCCTCGAAGAAGAATTTAGTTTCTTTTTTCGATAATAGGTGGCTATAGCGTTCCCGGCCCCGTAAAGTGAATAAAATATTTTCTCTTTTTTTTTTATCTTTAATTGAGAGGCGCGAAGTATGAGTTGACGTTTTTAGATGGTTGATGCGAAGTATGTAAGAAAAAGTTAGTTAGGTGTGATATAAGCT